>SNQJ01S0007683.1:0-11737 GCA_010110895.2 Picea sitchensis
TAAATGTATACAGATTATTTCTGACAAACTTAAATGTTTACCTAGCAGGCTTGGTAGTGTTGAATGGTTACTTAACAAGCTTGTTACAAGACATTTTCTTCCATTTTTAAAATTTATATGCTCCAGTGGCATTGTTGGTTCACTGGTCCATGCTTGTTTTTTGCATGGCACTGATTTGTTATTTGCATGTTCTTGTTGTTCTTGCTTGCATGTTCGTGTTGTTGCAGTTTGCACATTTTGGATTCTGCAATCGCGATTGCAACAGCATTATTCCCAGGGGAGTGGTTGATGCTTTCTTCTTTCTTCGTTGTATGATATTTATTGTTGCTTGATTCGACTTTGCAGGGTTTCGATCCTGCGCTTGCAGTTGGGCCTTATTTGTAGGGTTCCGGTCCTACACCTGCACTTGTGTTCTTATTTGTTGTGTGTTCTTGTTTGCCCAGGGTTTGCAATGTTGGGATGTTGCATCTGCAGTTGGATCTTTGGTTACATTTTTTTGTAGTGGAGTTTTCATAGAATACTATTAAGATAAAATAACAGACTATAAAATTTGAGGCGATGTAAATTGCATCGCTTACGCGTTGAAGCACAGTTTGTCGGCCTCAAAGTATATTTCATAGTTGTCGATGATTTTTCTATGGATTTTGTGTTGCTATGGTTTCATAATTGTGAGAGTGCATTTTGTTGTGTGGGAGATATAGATGTTCTCTCCCTTTTATTTTCCTCTTGTAAACTGCGTTTCTGACTCTATAGTTTCTCGCGTTTCTGTGGTCATTCCGACCGACCGTCGTTCGGTTGCATACTTGGCCATTTTTATGGACGCGGATTTGTGGATAGTTTCTATCGAACTATGACAGGTCTTGTTCGATGTATACATTAGCTTTCCCGAATTAGATTTCTTTAAAATAAGGGCTCATGGATAGAAGAGAATGCAATTTATGAAATTATAGGTTTCCTGGACAGCATAAGTTAATCATCGTGGGTTCTCGAGGTGGCGGGCTGAACATTGGGCTTATGTTTTTCTGTGCCCTGCAAATAGCATAGAGAGTTCCGCAAGGTCATGTTCATTGTATACATTAGCATTCCCAAATTAGTTTTCTTTAAAAGAAGGGCTCCTAGACATAAGAGATTGAAATTTATGAAATTATAGGTTTCCTGGACATGATAAATTAAACATAGGAGATATGTAATTTTATAAAGTAGATATATAAAGCATGCACAGAGCCATCATCCCATACTTAGCCAGTTTTTGCATCGCGGGTTCTCAGGGTAGCCGGTTGAAAATTGACAATCGGAGAGTTCTATGATATACAAATTGACAATCGGACTTGCGGACTATTTGAATTTTAAGAGCCTCGTGTCCAAAAAAATTAGCATTCTCGAAATAGTTTAGTTTACATATGTTTTACATATTCTGGTGGACAAAAACACAAAAAAAAAATAGTAAACATTTTTTGGATCGCGGGTTCTCGGAGTGGCGGGCCTATTAAAGAGGGACATGAACTCAAGGCCTATATGGGAATTTGAATACGTGTTGCTAGTCACTATTCAACGTACATATTCGAAAATATTGGCATTAATAAGCGAAAATATAGAGAACATCTGTCATTAAAATGAATCAACACAAAATCTACGGAAGATCATCCAGCATTGCTTTTAAATACTTATTTCCATTTCTCTCTATCATCAAAGAGTTGCACTTTAGGGTGCCTTCGTTCTAATATTCTTGGTCATGGACATGTAAGACAACTTAGAGATGCGATTGAGGGGCAGATGAAAGAAGAGAGATTGGTTTTATGTGACGTGAGGTTTGAGTAAAAAAAACTATTTTATACAAGAGAAACTCAGAGAGGACGAAAAAAAAAGAACATGTTCTAGTTGGTGTTCTCGCTGTGTTCGATGCTTTGGTTGGTTGAAAAGGCTGCCTGGAGATTTTTTTGTTGAACTTCTTTGTTTTCTTGCTGGGAATTGTAATGGATTTTGAGGTCACGTGCAAAATAGTTCTTCGTTTAAGTATATAGTTGCTTCCAACAACACAGATTTGGCAAGTGTATTGAATTGTACAGATCCCAGAAGAGTTTGTTTTCCTTGGGGGCGGCGCCTTTACAGTGGCTTGCAAAATGGCCTGTCATGTTTGTAAATGACGTGAAATATTGCTCCATTTGCGAATGTAACTAGAGGCAGGTAACGGAAACTATATGGGTGGATAAAATGACACATTATCACTACAAAAGTTTATATTTCAAAGTTTGATGAGCTACATGTGGGTCTAGTAACTGACTTGACAAAAATCCATGTTCTTTGTCAAACTTTGTTTGGTTTCCTCTGGATGTAGTTGCAGACTCCACATATTTGGTGTCACCTCCGAACATTCCAGACCTTTCTGTGAGCCACCATACCTCCATCGCTATGAGGAAAGATATATCATGATGCCATCTTCAACATTTGATACACTTACCAAACCTATGTTGGTGCGTTCTGCAGCATTTGATGCACTTGCCACACCTCTGTTGCCCGAAGAAGTTATGTACCTCAACAGATTTTCATTTTGCATCTGGGTTGAACGTTTCTTCCAATATACTGTATTAAAGCAAAGAATTTCAACATACAAATCCTCAGGCAGGATTTTCAACCAAACAAATGATCGAATACAGGGAGAATACCAGTCACTACGTACTTGAATTTTTTTCCCCTGCCATAGTTGTTGTGACATAAAAAGACTCCGTCCACTTTGAAATCAGCCTGAATTGCATTTCTAAGTTGTCTCGGATGTCAAGGGTCGGGAAAATTGGAAGGAAATCACCTTAAACCCCAACTTTTCGACGGTAGAGGGGAATTAATACTTGACAAAGAATGAAATGTTGAATAATCATCCATTGCAAGCAGGCCATATCTGGAAGAGACAAGGTATTCAAAAAACTGGGATAGATGTAGTTGGCAGCACCGATAAGTACAAAACCCAAAATTGATATTCAAMTCGTTTTTTACGAATAAAGAGTTTGAACGTCAAGAAAACTGTCAAGAAGCTTCATCAATGTACATATTTCAGTATTTTCCAATTTCTGGTATTTGTTTTAATTGTATTTTGTACCTTCTTCCCCTGTGTAGTTAAACATGAACAACAAGCTTTACTTTTTGTTGCCCAGTACTTCAATCTAAATAAAGACTAGTATGTTCTTTCTTTACATTTTACATTTAAGAATATTTTTTCATAAGCGGCTCAACTGTTGACGTAATGTTCATGTTCAATGTGTTGGATATATTGCAACTTCTTCTATTTGATAATATCTGTGCATATATACTAATATCAGTACTATTGGAATAAATACAAAAAACTTAGGCAATTATGTTTGGGTTTGCGGTATTAAACAACTATGTTCCCTGTTCCATCATATACATCTTGCAGCCAAAAAACTTCCGTAGTCTGTAATTTATGATTTAATTACTTAAGTCACACCAAATATTGATTTCATTTAATTTAATTTAGATATTGATGTTTATGGAGAGCCGGTGTTTGCTCATGTCATTGCAAGCAATACAAGATGAATACATGATAAGGATTTTATCTCGTTGAGACCACAATGCAAATTCATGTTTCTTGTTGCGCTGTGTACATCTTGCAGTCAAAATTTTCGTGCTTTTAACGAAATTTGCGAACCGAAGAGCATCTTGCAAATTGGGAGATCGGTTGCATTTGAAACAGAAACAATCCATTAATATATATTAGTATGAATACTATTCAGATAAATATGAAAACTTTCTCCATTGATAGATACTAGTATGAATACTATTGAAATAGATATCAAACCTTTGTCTTGGCCAATACTTAGGCAGTTATCTGGGCACCAGGCCCCGGGTTCGCAGTACCCAACACCTATGTCCCATGTTCCATCATATACATATTGTAGCCAAACAGCTTCAGTGATCTGCAGTTAATGCTTTTACTAGTGAGAACCCAGCAGGGGTTCGAAAACATTACCATTAATAAAAGGGGGAAAAAAAGAAAAAAAAAATCGACTATCATATACTTATCTCTTTTCCCCTTTTCCTTTTCCCATCCATTATGGCTTTCTGGTTTTATACTTAGTCATCTTTCTATGATGGGTGGTTGCAGGGTTCGTGCACTGGCATATCTTCATCTCCATCTGTATCTTCACATGACGAATCCGACTGACCATTGTATCTTTCCATACCTAGGCAATTTTATGGTCGCGGTTGCCGGATCGGTGCATACGAACTGGCCTTTTTTTCTTCTTGCTT
Organism: Picea sitchensis; assembly: GCA_010110895.2. Lineage (NCBI taxonomy): Eukaryota > Viridiplantae > Streptophyta > Pinopsida > Pinales > Pinaceae > Picea > Picea sitchensis. Next base: position 4,261 of record SNQJ01S0007683.1, read on the forward strand.
GTTATTGCTTTTTGGATATATACTTAGTTCCCTTTATATGGTATCTGGTTCCAGAGTTGGCGGGTTGACATGTCTTCATCTCCATGTATATCCTCACACGACGTATCCGACCGACCGTTGTTCCTTTCCATAGCCAATTTTATGGTCATCATCACGGGGTTGGCGCTTGCGAACCCAGTTGCTTATCGTTCCAGTATATACATCTTGCATTCAAAACATCTGTGATCTACAATTTGACCGTGGGTTCCTCATATACATTAACTTCGTTCAAAGTATTTGTTGCTTATTTCCATCCCCAACAACTTCGCGTCCTTCCTGATATACATCAACAATGCTCTTACTAGTGACAAATGGACACAGTGGCACGAAAGATACTTCTGTGATCTGCAATTTATGCCTTAACTGGTGAGAAATCAACCGGGGTTTGAAAGCATTTTCATTAATAATCAAACACTAGATGTTCTTAGGCGAGATACTTTTCCCTTGTCTTTTTCCCGTGTATTATCAATTTCTAGTTATATACTTTGTCGTGTTTCTATGATCGCGGGTTCCAACGTTGGCATGTTGACATATCTTCATATCCATCAATATCCTCGCATAGAAAATTGGACCGCCCGTTGTTCCTTTTCATACTTAGTGAATTTTATGCCCATGGTTGTCGAGTTGGCGCAATTCAACTCTGTTGCTTCTTCTTCAATCATCTACATCTACCACTCAAAATTTTTGTGATCTACAATTCCACTGCGAACTTCTCCGTCCTTTTTCCCTTATTTTCTTCCTGTGTAATATGGGACTATAAAATATGGACATGATATTTTATAGAGCATGTACGGATTTCGCATTCCATACCTAGCGACATTTTGGATCGCGTGTTCTTGGGCGAGCGGGCTCAAAATTGGGCCTCCATTGTTCCGTGCCCTACAAATAGCACCCAGAATTCCGCGATATACAAATTGACAAGCGAATCTGTGGACTGGTGGACTCAACATTGCACTTCTATTATTCTGTGTCCTTCAAACAACTCTCCCAGTTTCGCGATATAGAAATTGACACACGGAATGCAGAGATGGCGGGGAGGATATTTCCATTGTTTACGGATGTTAATCCCTATGAAGTATATAACAGTATCTAAAAAATTATTTTGAATACTAAATTAGCTCTTAGTAGTGACAACTGGACACAGAGGTATGAAACAGTTGGGATTTCACCCTCCGCAATATACAAATTGACTACCGGATTCCGACATCGTCCGCTCTTCCGTGTTACAGATTACGCATTCAAATGTTGGGAGCGATACAATTAGAACGTCGGGGCCTCACATCTTCTACAGACACCTTCACAGCCTATTTTGGATCCTCCTGTTGTCGGGTTCACGAAATGTGCAACCCCAGCATTGGCAGGTTGACATATCTTTATCTCCATCTATATAATCACACGACGAATCCGACCGACCACTGTTGCTTTCCATACTTGGTCAATTTTATGTCCAAGGTTTTCGGGTTGGCGCCAATTTCATATCCATCTATATCCTCGCATGGAAAATTGGACCGCCCGTTGTTCCTTTTCATACTTAGTGAATTTTATGCTTGTCATTGCCGAGTTGGCGCAATTGAACTATGTTCCTTTTTGTTCCGTTATATACATCTTCCACTCAAAATTTGTGCAATCCCAACTGTTTCATACCTCTGTGTCCAGTTGTCACTACTAAGAGATAATTTAGTATTCAAAATAATTTTTTAGATAATGTTAGATACTTCATAGGGATTAGCATATGTAAACAATGGCAATCTCCAACCTGCCAACCTTGCATTACGTGTGTCAATTTCTATATCGTGAAACTGGGAATGCTTTTTGGAGGCCAGGGAACAATAGAAGTGCAATGTTGAGTCCGCCAGTCCGCAGGTCCTCTTGTCAATTTGTATATCACAGAATTATGGGTGCTATTTGTAGGGCATGGAACAATGGAGGCCCAATTTTGAGCCTGCCTACCCGAAAACCCGCGATCCAAAATGTCGCAATATACAAATTGACTACCGGATTTCGACATCATCCGCTCTTCCGTGTTACAAATTATGCATTCAAATGTTCGGAGTGATACAATTAGAACGTTGGGGCCTCGCGTCTTCTGCAGACACCTTCGCAGCCTGTTTTGGATCCTCCTGTTGTTGGGTTCACGAAATGTGCAACCCCAGCATTGGCGGGTTGACATATCTTTATCTCCATCAATATAATCACACGATGAATCTGACAAACCGTTGTTGCTTTCCATACTTAGCCAATTTTATGTCCACAGTTGTCAGGTTGGCGCCAATTTCATCTCCATCTATATCCTCGCATGGCGAATTGGACAGCCCACTATTCCTTTTCATACTTAGTGAATTTTATGCCCGCGGTTATCGAGTTGGCACAATTGAACTCTATTCCTTTTTGTTCTGTTATATACATCTTCCACTCAAAATTTGTGCAATCCCAACTGTTTCGTACCTTTGTGTCCATTTGTCACTACTAAGAGCTAATTTAGTATTCAAAATAATATTTTAGATACTGTTAGATACTTCATAGGGATTAGCATCCGTAAACAATGGCAATCTCCACCCCACCAGCCCTGCATTCTGTGTGTCAATTTCTATATCACGAAACTGGGAGCGTTGTTTGGAGGACATTGAACAATAGAAGTGCAATGTTGAGTCCGCCAGTCCGTGGGTCTGCTTGTCAGTTTGTATATCGCAGAATTTTGGGTGCTATTTGTAGGGCACGGAACAATGGAGGCCCAATTTTGAGCCCGCCCGCCCGAGAACCCGTGATCCAAAATATCGCTAGGTATGGAATCTGGAATCCGTACATGTTTTATAAAATATCATGTCCATATTTTATAGTCCCATAATACATAGGAAGAAAATAAGGGAAAAAGGACGGAGAAGTTCGCAATGGAATTGTAGATCACGAAAATTTTGAGTGGTACATGTAGATGACAGAACAAGAAGCAGAAGAGTTGAATTGCAACAACTCGGCAACCGCGAGCATAAAATTCACTAAGTATGAAAAGGAACAACAGGCGGTCCAATTCACCATGCAAGGATATAGATGGAGATGAAGCTATGTCAACACGCCAACTTTGGAACCCGCAATCATAAAGACGCAACTAAGTATATAACTAGACTGTTGAACACAAGTTGACTACCGGATTCCGACATCATCCACTCTTTCGTGTTACAGATTATGCATTCAAATGTTCGGAGCGATACAATTAGAACATCGGGGCCTCACATATTCTGCAGACACCTTCGTAGCCTGTTTTGGATCCTCCTATTGTCGGGTTCACGAAATGTGCAACCCCAGCGTTGGCGAGTTGACATATCTTTATCTCCATCTATATAATCACACGATGAATCCGACCGGCTGTTGTTGCTTTCCATACTTGGCTAATTTTATGTCCACGATTGTCGGGTTGGCGCCAATTTCATCTCCGTCTATATCCTCGCATGGCGAATTGGACCACCCGTTGTTCCTTTTCATACTTAGTGAACTTTATGCTCACGGTTGTCAAGTTGGCGCAATTGAACTCTCTTCCTTTTTGTTCCGTTATATACATCTTCCACTCAAAATTTTCGTGATCTACAATTCCACTGCTAACTACTTCGTCCTTTTTCCATTTTTTTCTTCCCGTGTATTATGGGACTATAAAGTATGGAAATGATATCTTATAAAGCATGTACGGATTTCGCATTCCATACCTAGCGACATTTTGGATCGTGGGTTCTCGAGCGGGCGGGCTCAAAATTGGGCCTCCATTGTTGTGTGTCTTACAAATAGCACCCAAAATTCCGCGATATAGAAATTGACAAGCGGACCTGCGGACTGGCTTACTCAACATTGCATTTCTATTGTTTTGTGTCCTCCTAACAACGCTTCTAGTTCCGCGATATACAAATTGACACACGAAATGCAGGGCTAGTGGGGTGGAGATTGCCATTGTTTACGGATGCTAATCCCTATGAAGTATATAACAGTATCTAAAAAATTATTTTAAATACTAAATTAGCTCTTGGTAGTGACAACTGGAAACAGAGGTATGAAACAGGTGGCATCGCACCCTGCGCAATATACAAATTGACTACCGAATTCCGACATCGTCCGCTCTTCACTCTACCACGGCTCAAAAATGTTTCAAAGTATCTCTCGTTGCCTTCCATCCCCACTAACTTCCTGTCCTTCCGGCTGTCCTACCATACCCTCTTCATTGTTACACGCATTGCAATCAAGAAGTTCTGATACATACAATTTGACCCTCGCGCCCTCACCTTCAACGGTTGTACCTTGCAACCCTATTTTGTAGCTGGTTTTTTTTTCCGTGCCCGCGACCTCCGTACTTTCTTACTATGAAATTAGAAACCTTTCATGCTAACAGCTAACCATGCAAGAACCGTCAACATTGTCATTAATGGGTGAAACGCTCGAGGAGATCTCTCATTATTACGCATTAAACCAAGATGTGCGGAGAGTTATTTTGTTTTTTTCGATTGTTCATCTTGAACACGCGTCGTCATGTTGGGTGGCTCAAGAAATCTACAATGCTTAATTGGTGATTGCAATATCCGCCATGTTCGCATTTTCTATGTATGCAATTACTAGTTTTTAATGTTAACAACGCATCATGCAATAGCCATCCAAATTGTCATTAATCAACGAAATTCTCAAGGACATCTCCCATTCACACGCTTTGGACCAAAATTTTCGCAGGGTTATATTATCCCTTTCAAATTTTCATTTCATTCATCGTTTGGAGAAAACAAACGTTCTTGTAGACTTATGTCAGCAGGTCGACAACAATTTTGTGGAGATACAGTAAATATGTTCGCACACGAGGACCAAAACTTCTAGTGGTCCAGGGCATACTTTTACTATTCATCCCATTCCGCCCAGAACGAAGTGATTTGGACCTCTGGAATCGCTCGTGCAGGCTGCGTCCCTGAGGTTTTTGACTGTAAGGAGGTGGTCTCTTGGTGCGCCAAAAAATATATTCCAGGCCAAAGAATTATTCCACTGCGTGACTATTCTCTTGTTTCTTTGTCACCTCAGGTCTTTCGTGAGATGTTAAAATTGTCGAAGCCAACATTGATGTTCAGAGGACAAGACTGCAAGCAGTTTCTAGAAAAACATGATAATGGGATGGACATCTTAGCCGACTCCCTCGAAGACCCAACAACAGTTCCTGAAGATATCACAAGGTTGCAAGTAAGTTCCTTTAGAAATCCATTATGGGAAATTGCTTGGTTGTTTACAAGAATAACGGGACAGGCATCCACGGCAAGCATTTCCCATATAATTATTTATATTTTTCATTTCACAGTCAAGGAAAAATACATTTTCAATTGGGTGAAGCTAATTTCCATTGAGTTATGTTCCTGTTTGTCATGATTCAAAGAATCGAATAAATTTTATATGTCATCCTACTTAATTTTTGCAATTGTGCATTGTTGCCTGTTTCCAAAACTTTCTCTTTCCAATAAAATAAACTGTGGATTCGACCCAGTAACATTCTAGTACAAGGCCTCCCATTGTTTTTATGAAGTTTTTAATGGCTTTGTCTCAGCTTTCAAAGATTTATTGTTAGGCAAGGATGCTCTGTCGATGTCTGGCCACGCAAGCAAGTTTTTGAGCAGGAAGGGCACACTTGAGCAAGAGGAAAATCACAGTGTCCTCATGGTGTTTGGATCTAAATGAAATCCTACCTTCCTTCCATGCCATATCACGGACAAAATGTTTGTTGCAGAAATAGTAAGGCAATACAACCACCAGTTGCATTTTTTCCATGATAAGAAAAAAAAAACAGTTCATTCCTCTGCCCTAGAAAGTTGGAGACTTCGTGTGCAGAAACATCAACAAGATTGATGAGTTTGCTGCCCATTTCAAGAAATTGAACCTAACGTACGCTAAAAGGCTAAAAGGGTTCGACCCTAATGGAATTTTTCGAGAACATTTACTTGTTGTTGACTTTAACACCTCTTTTATCCATAGACACCTAACCCAAGACAGGGACAGTGTCGACAACAATCCTACTTCTGCCGATTGCGACTCAGAGACATTGCAAAGCATGAATGAATTGTATAGACAACATGGAAAAGTATCCAGTGAGAAGAGTACCCAATCCCCCGCCATCACTCCCAAGAGCATGACATCACGAAACATCGCTTCGACGGTCCACCCCAGTAAGAAAGTAACCCAAAAATCTTCGAACGGAGGAGGAGATAAGAACCCTCCTCGCATAAATATTGATAGTTCTCACAAAATTCCACTGGCAAAGAAGAGAAAAAACAATGCAGGGCAGGCGGAGGAACCCGAAATTGAAAGTGGAAAACCGCAACTTGAAATTGAAACTAAGCAAATGCAAAAAATTGGGTCGTCCGCGGTGGAAATATCTGAGACCAAATTTTTTGACGTAGATGAATCCTTCGTAATCTAGAGCGCTATTTTTGACAGCCAATCTAAAAGTATAGTCATTGAAAAGAAAGATGTAACAAACAGGAAAGGCAAATCTCGCACAGAGATTAACTTTAGGGAAATGCAGTTGTCCCAAATCTCCTCATTTCACCAGGTAACCAGTGAAATTCTTCGTGATTCCATTGGAGGAATTGAAATGGAAAATGCCAATCTGAAAAATCGCCTCAACGAATATGAGAAGGCTTTCATTGCAACCCTAGAATTTGTCAGTCCTTTGGCAAAAATCGTGCCTGCTACCACTGCAGCCAAGATGAAAGAATCTTCTACCCTCCTTGCATGCTCTAGAGCCCTTGTAGAGAATAACATCAACAAAAGAATGCAGCTACTTACTGAAGCCTGGGAAACATCGCAAAATTTAGTTTCCTTCGGAAAGGAGGCCAATGATTTCCTGCAACATTTGGAGGTGAATTTAAGAAATGAACAGCATTTATGTAAGGTAGCTAGAGAGCTAGTGGGGGGGGGCAGAGGGTCCATAGTGATAATAGTGGAGGTCATTCAATGTAAGGTGGACTAGCTCCACTATATTATTAAATAAGGCTCACTATGGTAGTTAGATATAATAAATGTTGATATTACTAATACAACTGAGAGGGGGGGAGTGAATCAGTTGTCTTTGAGCTTAAACAATTTTAACTCTATTAAAATATTCTTAATCTTTCTTCAAGTGATCATCAACATTATACATCATATGAACAGTAAAAGTAAAAAGCATCAGTCACACATAAGGTATACACAGAGACATATTTTCACGAGGAAACCCATAAAGGGAGAAAACCTCTTCTTCTTCGAAATGACAGGCAGTCTTTTAGGTTCTGTACATCATCTCTAATTGAGCATCAACTAAATGTGAGGCTGCTACCTTTGTTTTACAAGCTGCAACTTGTTTGAGAGCACCAACTCTCTGGTTTCTCTAGCACCCACTAGAAGAAAGCACCAACTCCCTGAATATTCCAGCACCAACTGGATGGAAGCACCT
>SNQJ01S0007683.1:29723-48829 GCA_010110895.2 Picea sitchensis
TTTTAAACTTTTTTAAACGTTTTTTTTTGCTATAAATTTGTTTTTTAATCATATATATATATATATATATATTCAAAAAAAAATTGTGAAAATATTATGGATCAAAAAAAATGAGAACTCTGTAGAGTTCTCAATAAGTTGGTAACTATGTTGTACAAAATTGAAGATGCAAAAGGCAAATTAGACTATATAGAACAAGGCATGTGCAAAGATTTTGGAGGATTTCAAGACACATGCATTGATGTAAGAGTGGGGATTGAATGAGAAAACATTCAAGTTTTATCCACCCAAAACAAACAACCCTTTTGTTCATGGTCAATTAATGGGAAATTTAATCTCTTTTCCCCCTCTTAAGGAGGGCTTAGAATCATTGGTTCAAATTTGAAAGTAACAAAAGGTTGGGTTTAGGATTTTGGATCTAGGTTGAAGTGAAGGGAATTTAGGCTTAAAGGGAAGTTAGGCTTAGCTATTTTGATAGTGCAATGAGGCAACCTTGAGTAGATGAGCTTCTGAAGTTGCACAGTAGATATTTTATCACAATGAGGTCATCAAGAGCCATTATGCCTTATATTTTCTTAGATCACGCCCATTGTTTGACTACGAAGACTATTAAATTTTTTTATTTTGATACAGTTGAATTTGTAAAATTTTCAAGTCATCTTTCTTGATCATTCTTTGTGTGTATCCATGTGTCATTCCTTTTAGGCATATTTTTGTGTATTTGTTGTGTTTTTAGGAAGTGGCCACAACGGATTTAGAAGGGGTTGCGATGGTGAAGAAAGAGGAGGCAATTGCTTTGGTGACTCATGATCCATTACGTTCATTTTGTAGAAATATTTAGTAGAGTGATTTAAAACAAGTAGTTGAGGGGGTGATTGTGGTGTCGAAGGGAGAACAGATGGCCACTTTAGTGCTCAAGGGGATGATTGCCCAAATAGCAAAAGTGGCAAAGGCAGAGAGATTCAGGGTGGAGTGAGAGTTGTGATTTAACCCCACATACACAAAGGAGTTTTCATTGTCAAAGCAAAGGAGAATGCCCTTATTGTCGAGAATATCATTGCAAGAGAAAATGATTATGAAGAGAAAATTACCAAAAGGAAAATGCCCTTATTGTCGAGAATATCATTGCAAGAGAAAATGATTATAAAGAAAAAATTACCAACATTCAAATATGTTGTATTCTTAGATTTATATTTTCTATTATCCTAAAATACACCATTTAATTGGATTCTACTATCAAATATTCAAAACTTTCTTTCATCCTAATATTGCTCACTTTTACAATACAAAATCTCATATATAATTCTAGAGAGACTTGGAAATTTAAATTTTCATTATATTAAAATTCAATTTAAATTCATTATTCATTTCCCATACAAAATCTCCTATATAGTTATAAAGAGAACTAGAAATTTAAATTTTCATTATATTAAAATTTATTCGAAATGCATTGCCAAAACCCAACGATGCAGAAGAATAGAACTACATCACTATCCATGTATAAATAAACTCTTGTTATTTTTTTAATAACTTTTTCCAAACAATATTATTTTAAAAGACAAGATGGTGGTAGATGGCATGTAAAACCCTAACAAAAAGATGAACTCTAAACCTATTATACTTTATAGTTGATAGCTCACTTTTTTCATTTTTTAGTTTCATGTCATGCACTGCACATTTTTGTGCAAAATGAAGATGGTACCAAAACATAATATAGAGTATGGAATCCTTTCTGTTCAAACTTGGTTACAACTATGCTCAACAGAGTGGATAACATATGGATTGTAAGTAGAATCAAGTCCATTTAATAGCCTTAGTAACCCCAAAAAAGAGTATTTTCATTGATTTTTTTGGGTTGTGTAAACCTAGATCTCATGTACTATATTTAGGTGTTGCATTTGGTAACATTGTTGGTTTGGTGAGTTTAATGGTGTAATCTTTTTTATTGGTTTTTTTATTTAGATATTTTTTATTAAAACAATATTTATGAGATATTGACTTTTTTTTGCACTTGTGTCATGTGTTTATAATTGTTGGCCTTGTAAGTGCATTAGTGCAATCAATTTAATTGCTATGTGCTTGGTTAGATGTATATAAATTTTAAAATATGTGACAATTGACAATTGGTTGTTTTTTATAAGAGGTATCCATTGATTTTAATTTGCTAAACTAATTATAAGTTCTTTGCAGTGGGCATGCTTGTTTGCACCTTGATTTGAATGTGAACATACCATATTGTACTTTAAGAACTTCTCTTGTTTTTCCATAAATATGCTTCGTTACAATGTAACTTTCAAGGGATATTATTGTGAGGTTTTTTGGTGTTTAATTATCTATGGTGTGAATAGAGTATAAGTTTTTATGTGTATATATCGTATTGTTCATATGGACGTGTTTGTAAGGCTTGCTCATTTTTTTTATGAATAGACTCTGATTGTTACTGATATATAACTGCAAGGCTTTTATCTTCTTAGACTATGTTTTATATTACTTTTGGTTGTAAATTTTGTGGTTGCTAAATTTATTTTTTATATCCTCTATTTTGTTGGTCACTAGATTGGTGTTGTGTATGCAATTGAGATGTCATACAAAAGTGGGTGAGTTCTAGGTAAGACACATTCTCTTGCAATAACATTGTATCTTGTATTATTTTCGTAATGTGTTGGATTGTCTTTTCTAATAATAAAACCAAATTACTTTTACATAGTGCAGTGCTATCCTTTGATTATCCTCCTTTGTGATATTCTACATGGTGTTTTCATAAAATGGCGATTTATAGGATTAAATTATATTTGAGATGTATGGTTATTTTATTATTCGCAAAACTATCACTATGTTTTAATTAAATGGTGATTTATAGGATTATGTTGTATTTGAGATACACGATTATTTTATTAATCTTTGTATGCATGGCTTTTCATACTAAGATGCCCTATTTCTTATCTCGATTGCGAATTCTTCAGGCTAATTTGACTTGTTATGACTTTAAAAAGAGTTCAATGTTTAGTTTCATTATTAAATATTAAATAGTAAATAGTAAAATGTGGTTGTTTTAAAAGTGTGAACCTTGGTTTTTGTATTGTATTATTAACCACATTTAGTTTTAGTAGCGTGGTTATAAATATCTTTGAATTTGTGTAGTAGATGTTGATAAATCATATAAATAAATGTGGCCCTATTTACATGTTATTCTCTTAAAAGAAACCATTTTTATATCAAATATCAAACAACTTGTCTTTAGTTGTTATGATAATTTAGGCATTTGTTATTTATTTTAATGTTAGACCTTTCTTTTTCGATGTTGTTCATGTTCAATTTTTTTATTGACTTACCAATGTTTGGTTGAACAAAGCGACACGTTGTAGTATTTAATGACCATTGTTTTTTTTAAATGATGGTCATTTTGTATTATCTATCATGGTACATATATAAATGATGACCATTTTGTATTATCTATCATAGTACATATATAGTACTCTATTTCATAGGTTTGAAGTAAGTCAGGTAATCATGTTTTTATTTCTTTTTTTAGTGTTTATTCCTTATTGTAAGAAAACAACATTAAATCTACTATGCCAATAGAGGTAGTGTTTCTCTAGGAAATTAAGAAGTTGCAAAAGGGTCAATTCAAGCAATTTGAGCAAGTGTCATTGGAACCTTTTGAAAGAAACCATGCTTGTGTTATAAGTGGATATAGAGTGCCTAAAAAACAGAAAGCAATACATGCATTGACTTGAAGGATTATAAGTGGATATAGAGTGCCTAAAAAACATAAAGCAATACATGCATTGACTTGAAGGATTTTCTAGGCCCAATGTAAGAAGCATGCTTATTTTGTCAAGATGTGAAATTCCATCCTATATCACTTTATTGGTGGTTTTCCCTTTATCTCCCTAAACATGAGCCATAATGGACATGGGAGGGAGTAATGGGCATGGGAGGGAGTAGAAAGGTAGATGTGGGTTATACTGTAAAAGAAAGTGGACCGCCTTGCCTTGTAGTCTATTTTTTTTCATCCTGTATGAGCATATTTTTATCTAATTGAAGGTTGGTCTCAGAGTTAGATTTAGTAGTAAAAAATTGATTCAATTATTTGAAGTCGCTAAATTGGAAGTGCTTTAAAAGCCAACAATTTGGCTTTTGTGTTAGGTTATATTGATTTTTTTTGCTAACTTAGTTGTCATACTCTTTATCTACAATTGTTTTGTATGTTTTTCAAAATCTTTTTAATTTTACATATAATAATAGATAAGTGTACCAAAATGGATTTTTATTAAATGCATATCTTGTCATGGTTTGATGAATGATTCTTCTAGGTAATTGAGGCTTAGTTCTTTGCTTGGTAGTGAAGCTTTGTTCTCTGCTTGGTACCTTGTTTAGCTTGAGCGAGCATGCGTTATTGTTTTTTAGGCTATGTAAGTTTGCATGTTTAAAGGAGGTGAGTATTGTGTTAAACTATTTAGAAAGTATGTTCCATGTTTGAAATATCCTACTTTCTAAATGTTAACAATTAGGAGAAACCACAACCATATTTTATACTACTTTCATTAAAGTTGATGAGCAGTCCTACAAGCATATCATTGTAAGATGGTGTTACACATTATTTTGGTCACCCTTGTGATCAACTGACGATATGTGCATAATTCACTTCCATGTTCCCTGAAGATACTAAATAAGACTTTCTCCATGAGAAAAGTGGATCATCTTTTCTTCCTTATGTAACACACCTAACCCCTAGGTGCTCTTTTAAGGGGTGGGGCATCATAAATTCGTTTTCCTTAACTATATCAAACCCTACATTCGGGGTCTCTATCCCATTCATCTCGTCCAGAGCTTTCCAGCCACGATCTCCATGCTCAAAACCGAGCTCAAATCTGGCAATTATACCTCTCTCAAGTTCCTCGGGTGTTCATTAGTCGAGGCCACGGGGCTTCCACGTGGGTTTGACTCAATATACTTCTCCCTGAGTTCTCTGATATCCTAGAACTTCCAGCGTTCCTAATTCTATGGAGAAAATCCATCCATCAACAAATCCAACGACTAGATTGGGTCCTCGACTAACCCACAGGCTAACAAGGAATTCAGTGTTCAGCCTTCGAATTGAATCCAGGCTTAGCCCCTTCCCTCCATTTACAATCACATACGACTGCGGGCTATGAATAGACACCTAAACAACAGGTGCCAAGACCACCACCACGCGAATCCTCCGGGGTGGCAAATCTCTGAAGTTAACAATATGACGCCACATGTCCTCAGAGCATTTGACAGCTTTGATTCACTTCAAAACTCTGGGCTTCGATAGTTCTTGAGTCTTCACACACGCAAATATCCGAAGTGAGATTCTTCTGTAGTGTCGGATCTTTTGACATGCATCATCCTCTATTCAACGGTCATGATGAACTCCGACGCTCCGGCCTTTGGGAGTTCTCGACCCATGCAACACCACCCTTCTTCCAGAGTGAATTTTCTCTGAAGCGGCATATTTTCTACCATGTGTCCTCCTTCACGGACGACTAAGATGACTTCATGAGTCCTCGCACCTCCACTCTTCAACTCTTCTGGAGTACTACTGCTCCAGAGTGCGGAATCTGTTGACACATTTCCTTACCAAAGGACGGCTCAGATCTGTTTCATCTCCCAACTCTTCGGGAGTCTTTCCACCCTTCTTCTCTCACTCCTCTAGAATGCGATATCCCCCGCCACGTGTCTCCGACTAACGAACGACTGAGATCTACTCCACTACTTTAGGTTTCGGGGTTTTTTGAAGCACCTCACCTGATTTGCTCTGGAGTGGCTCTTCTCCAGAGTTAATAATCTATTGCCACGTGTCTTCCCACGCCAACAGCTAGGATGTATTTCGACACTTCGACACTTTAGGACTTTGGTGATCTCACCCGCTCCTCCTTATAACCTCCCGGAGTTTTCAGTCTCTTGACTAAAGGATCTTCTGCTACGCATCCTTTATGATGGATGGTCATGATCAGGGGATCAAATTTTGCTCAAAAATTCAAAGTGCTCGGAATCGCTTCAAACCGGATGAGAGCATAGACCTCGTCGTTTCGAACCCAATGCAACTCATTTCGTCTCAAACGGATGTCGGGAGCAAGGGATATCGCAATCTGTTCAGAATGTCAAACAGGCAAAAAAAAAGGACGTTGACTGTACAGTCCGTACAGGCTGACGTGGCAGGGTCATACGACCGTACACTAACATGGCAGAGGTGATGTGGCTGACATTTGGTCGAATCGAAATGCGACACGTGGCATCGTTTGGACAAGTGGTTGGGTGCCACGTGGCCCAGTCATGGGCTGCCACGTGGCACCCCGATATTGGTTGTTGGTTTGTTTATTAAAATTTTATGGAGTCTGTGGGGGTCGAACCCCGGACCTCCCCCATGGCTATGCGATTTTGTAGAGTGTGGGATACCACTAGACCACACCGTAGTCCTTGTTATGTATACGAGTTTTTATGTATTTGAATTTGAATATTGTAATATTTGGCGGGGGGTCGGGTCGGGACTTAGCCCTGACCCGTGGTCATATTATTTGTTATATGTGACCATACCTGTTGGTAAATGGTGCGTGGGGGTGTTTCAAATATAGTCGTGGTTTTATTGTATGCCATATGACCCTTTTGCTACACGGAAATGCGCGCGGGTTTTTTTTATATGGTTTAAACGGTTACAACGACCCGCCATTTGGCATTGTTCCATTTGTTTGGAAAAATGGAGCCCTTTTTGCCATAGCGCGAGGTTATATTATGACCCATATGCCCGAGAGCTAGGCGGTGAGGGGCTGGCACGCCCATAACCGTCCTACAGTTTGCACCGTTGGCATGGTTGCGCCCGGTGCCAGGTTTTCACGCTTTAAATTGCGTGTGTGTCAGGTTCATGACACAAGAGTGCGTTTTGTAGATGCAAAGATAGCAAGCTTGAAGGAGGGACTTCCAGGAGGCCTAACTTCTTCATTTTTTGGTCGATTGAGGTGCTGAAAAAACCCAGCTAGGGGTTTTTGGACGCTCTGAAGCCATTGGAGCAGTCTGTTGGTCAGTTTGAGCATTGTAAGGCATGTTTTTTAGCACTTTGAGCAATTAATAATAATGATCCATTGGAAGTTGGACCAGGAGATGTAGCCCAAGAGAGGGGTGAACTCCTTTATCAATTGTTGTGTTTATGTGCTTATGTTCATTGATTATCTTGTTGCTGTTTATTTGTATCTTGCATGAGTAATCCCTGATTATGCTGTTGTTTATTTGTATCTTGCATGAGTAATCCTTTAATTAATGTGTCGCAAAGTTGATCCATTTGCTTTTAACACATAAAATTTACTTGCAAATAATTTCAAGATTTCAAGTCTTCTTCAATTTTAGATCAGGTCAATATCTACTTTGGCCTTCGAGGCTTCGATATTTTGACTCACTCCTCGACTGAAATCTCCTAGATTTGGTCAGCGTTGGGTTGACCACGACCTAGATATGACAGTCCTGATCATTCTGTGTAGACCCCCAGATCAATGGTTCGTAACCTCCCTCAAGGTCCCACTGTTGTGCCATGTGTGGCCTTACCGCCACTCGACATGTGGATCCCCACATACTCTCAACGTGATACCCACATTCCCTCAATCAAACGGTCAAGAGGGATCCCGAAGGATCCATAGATCCACAATCCACATTACTTCGCTACTTCGTTCTTCGAGAGTTTTGGCATTACTAAGCCTCTATTCTCCCGAAGAGGTCAATGTCGAGCTGACTACCTCATAGATCTAACGGTTGGGATGGCTCCCGGGCATCCTCAGATCTAAGGCCTAGATTAACTTCGGGACTTCGTGGATTTCACCTTTCTTATGACTAATTCGCTCAATTTGTCGAACTTGCGAAGTCCGAAGGACTCAATGGGTTAACTCCCATGCTCTTTCTCATATCTAACGATCACAAAAGACCTTGGCTCTTCTCAAACAGATCTCGACCGTTCATCTTCCAAACAAAAGAACCTTCCCTTTCAATACTTCAATCTCGCTATTCTTCCTGAGCTTTGTTAGCTCTAAAAGGCTTAAGAGCTTTTCACTCTTTCTCCTGAAATTAACACTTAGAAGGGTCTTCTACACACCCCTTGTGTTCCTTCATCAAGTATAGAATTTAAGGAGTTCTCAGCCTCTGCCTGCTTGGCAGAGACTCTGTGCATACATGCACTACCTCTCTTGAGTTTAACAGGCTCCTTCCTTGCTTAAATTCACAATCAAATGGAATTAAAGGGACACATTATAACCATTAAGCAAGGAATTAAAGGGACACAATATAGCTATTATATAATCATGTACATCCTTGAAAACATTCACAGGACATCCAATTTTATTACACAGTTACAGCTCAATTACATAGGGTATGAAAATACTTGCCTATTACAGGTTGCAGCCAACTAACTGATTGTGGGTGTGTGCCTTTCCATCGAACCATAGGCTCAGAGGCATTCATTCTTAGCACTCCGGCCACCCCCGTTCCAAGCCATGATATCCCTAGGGAACTATGCCATTTCTCAGAGACCTTCTCTCTGTCACGGTATCCCGGTGAGGTTTATCATATGCTTCCTCAGCATCAAGCTCGTGTTTGGGTCCTTCGGGTCGTGTTCCTTGCACTTCCTTTGGTTCGCGCATGTCCTTCCTAGCTTGCACGCTTGTCTGGTGTCTCTTCTCTTGTTATCCCTCTTCCTTACCATTTTCGTGTGTGTGTATCTTACCTTCCTTCTTTAGGAAGGTTTCCAACCTATCCTGTTCCTTCTGTCAAAAGGAAGCTTGGGTCTGCAGGTCTATGTGGTACTTTGGGCTGACAGCCCATGTTTCCATTCATGGGGGTGGTTGATTATTCAACCACCAATCCTTTCCTTCATTAATTGATTCTTTCCTCTAGAGATATCATGGCTCATACTTCAAGGCTTCACCCCCCCAACAGTCGGTTATTGGCAAATTAACAATAATACATTTACAATACTCCCATGTCATAGCATGGTGATCCTAATTTGATGATTAATCACAAGATGGGGGAAACAGGGGTGTTAGAATCCCCTCCCCCTTAAAAGGAACATCGTCCTCGGTGTTCTTTCTCAATAACACATGTTATGAACTCCTCATCCAGTTGCTTCAGAGGTCTTGACCCTCTTTCTTGGTCCAGTCCTTTTTAGTCTATTGGCCCTCTTCGCCTGCCTTCAAAATTCTTGGACAACAAGCACATTAATCATAGTTTCATGCAAAAACATTTTATCATTGCATAGAATTCTAGAAAAAATTCACAACTTAGCACAATACTCATCTATGCAGCTCATGGATTTTCATCCACAGGGTTGTCTCATTCTCTTGTCTTGTTGTTTTCCCTGGACATACCCCTCGTGTGCATGATCCCAATCAATAGTGTATGAGAATTATTAAAGTCTCATCTTCCTTGCGGTCACTCACCCTCCAGGCCCAAGCTCAGGCATCCCCTTCTCTGCTATAGAGTACCTCAGGCAATCCATCTTGTCCTGCGAAGGTTTTCTCACACAAGAAGAGTTCCAAACACTTTATCGAGCCTTACAGTCAAGGCGTCCCTCATACTTGCTCTGTCGAGGCGTCCCTTCGAATTGTGTTGCCATAACGCAACATAATCTAGGGTGATCATGTCTTACCACAGGTTTATATGTCCCAACAGTAGCCATCTTTCATGCTTTGCAGCTTAACAACCTTCATCTGTCCTCCCCGGACAGGCCTTTTTGTTTCACCTGTCACACATGCATACTGAAATTATGAGACATCATCATAAATTTCAAATTCAGAATTTTTTTATTGCAAATTTGTCACCCACATATTTTCCAGTTCCATATTTATTTTCAGATCTATTCCGCATGGAACCAGATCCACCATTCATGAGACTTTCCTTCCCATAGCAGTTTGGCTCAACAGGCAATTTTGGTCTTCCTTATGGGCTTACAACACTGCCATATCCAAGACCCTTTTCTCCCTGCAATTCATTCTTTACACAGCCAAACAAACTCTTAGTCTCTCATGTATCCATGTATGTATATATATATATATATATATATATATATATATATTCAAAACCATTCATACTAACAATTCATCACATCTATATAAACATGAAAATGGGATCTCATTCCTTGCATATGCCTCATTTCAGCACACCAAACCTTTCAAAACGTAATTCAACATTTCAATGGATTTTAACAAATGTGCCAATATCCATGGCCACATTCATACCCAATGCACTCTTGCATTGATTTTTACAGTCCATTCAACAATCTTTCACCTGCAGTCTTCCCATGTTCATCCTCTACTTGAGTTTTCCCATCATTGGCAAATGTCTCTCTCAACAGTTCCAATCTATTTCCTTCTACACGTGACATATATCATAAATACAATAGTCGTCATGTAAATTAAAATGCAAGTACCATAGCATTTTAAATCAATAAAACATTTACTTTCATCAGTAAATCAACTTTCTCATTCCAGAGACAACATAACACAGTACAAGAAAAGAGTTAGGGGCTCTCCCCTTTTTTCCAACTCCTTCCACACAACCTGGGACTTTCAACCCAGCTGAGTTATTTCTAAGGCCTTACTACCTTTTCTTGATGTGGCCTCAACCAAGTCTATTCAATCGAACATACTCATTTATTCATTGTCTCTTTTTCCAGTTGTACTTGTTCTCAAAGCTGCTCATCTAAGACCTACAACTCTGTAAGCAATTTAGGGCTCTTAGGGTGGAAAAAGTGTTCATCCTTTTTCCTTTTATTTTCTTTTGCAACTTACTCCATGTTGGGATCTCCCTGCTCCTTTCCTTGAGCAGCCTTGGTTAGACCTCACCCTAACCTTTTTGGATACAACAACATGCTTTAATAGCAAGGTTTTTATCCCTAGTGAATCATGAACATGTGCATCCACTTACACATTTTGTTTTAAAATGTAATCTAAGATTGTTATATAGACAGGTCTTGCAACCCATTGCCCAACCTTTAACAATTATTAGGGTTGTGACTCTGTTCTTCTGACAGATTCCTTACACAGTTCCTTCACAGGGAAATCCTTTAGCATGCAACTTCCTCATTGCATATCCATCATTAGTTGTGATGGCCTCAACCTTAAGTTAGCTTTATCTTGTTACCAAGTATTCTTTAAGGAATATAGACATGCATTTCTGACATGCATCCAGATTATGTATCCACACATATTCTAGTTATTGTTAACTTACATCCATGATGTACTTAGCCATATTCATAATCCTAAGCCTGCATGTAGTTGTCATAGGTATTTTTCACATCCCACATACATTTTTACTTTTAACATTAGTCAACTCAGGATTGTTCAATATCCTTCTCATGTAATCCTTAAAGGTATAATCATTTGCCTCTTGTCATGACAACAGAGCATCCTTTCTCATTTACTCTTTCATCTAATTATATTAATATTTCTTGAGGAAATGGGATACATTCTCCTCAAGCTATCATTTGGAACATAACTTTCATGACTCTTCAAGATAGATTCAACCATGTATCCATGGTATTCATTTCATCTGGACAGGGGAAATTCTTGCCTTATATTTCACTCATCCGGGCAACCATATTGTTCCTTTAGTATACCTATACTCTTACATCATACATGTCCATCATTTATGCCTAACTGGTATTAATATCAGGTTTCATATTAAGAAGCTTCACAGTGCATTAAACCCATGCACTCAAGCATAATTAAACAGAACTAAGTATTCATCATGATAGCTTATTGCTTGCACCTTTTCCATGTCATTCACACACATGGACATATCAGGCTTCTATATCCTTTTCCCAAGGATCTTCCAATCATCCTTATGATCATATATACACATTTGTGTATATGTAGGTGCATCTCTTGCACCTTTTTACCTCATGCATTCACTCTAATAGTTTAGTTTTATCATTAGTGTCCTTTAGTTTGATATTTCAATCACTTACAAGACTAATCTCACAGTCATATCTCATACTGATGTTGCCTTCTCTTATGGCAATAACCAATCAAGGTCACTTTCATTTTTATGTAACAATAGCTAGCAAGAAAACCTTCTTACCTCAGCGTCCATAGGGCTTTACCGTTCTGACTTTTCCTCTTTATGTGACTCGTGCATGGGCCCAAGCAGGCCAAGTGTTGTTGTCGTTCTCTGATACCAATTTGTAACACATCCGACCCCTAGGTGCTCTTTTAAGGGGTGGGGCATCATAAAAACAATTTCCTTAACTATCTCAAACACTCCATTCAGGGTCTCTATCCCATTCAACTCATCCAGATCTTTTCAGCCACGGTCTCCATGCTCAAAATTGAGCTTAGAGATGGAAATTATACCTCTCCCAAGTTCCTCAAGTGTTCATTGGTCGAGGCCACGGGGCTTCCACGTGGGTCCGACTCAATATACTTCTCCCTGAGTTCTTCGATATCCTGGAATTTCTAGCATTCCTATTTCTCAGAATTTCTTGAAGTAGATGGTCGTTGAGGTGATATAGACAGACTCGTCATTTGTCTTTGTAATTTTCCATGAATGATCTTGGGATCAGCATTGGTATCTAACATATATTCTTCCATTTATGTTGCCTTCTAGACTGTTTCATGTAGATCATTTATTTGTGAAGCTCTAATTGCATAATTCACATTTGAAGGCATGGAATTCTTATAACATCTTAATATGACAGGATTATTTAGGTGTTGGGATTCTGGGATTTGATTCAAAGTTTTAAAGAATTGCAAATTGAAATCCTTGATATTTTCTCCTTTTTTGAGGTGGATTTGGGTAAACTGAGTAAGCAAAGTATGATATGTAATAGGAGGTGCATACATAGTCATGAACATGCTTTCTAAATCATCAAATGAGATAATTGATTGAGGTGGGAGAGAAATATATCATTCATAAGTTGGACCTATCAAGGTTTTCAAAAAAACTCTGACCGTCACATCATCATGTTAAATCAAATGAATATCACAGACACCTAGAAATTGATCCATATATATTTTTGGATCCATGATCCCATCACCTGAAAATATATGTGAAATTCCTTGAGGCAGGGTTAACAATGTGTGTTGTTCTCCACGTAAATTAAGTGGGCTAGACCTAGCCCTTCTTCTTGGAAATATTTGTCCTTCATTTCGTTCTCTATCATTGGGAACTTCAGTTCTTTCTTCTCAATCACCAATGATTAATATCTCACTCGTCTCTGATTTTGAAATTTGTCCAACTTCATGAATTAAAATTTTCTTACGTATACTTCTCATTAATGGACCTTTATACGATTCCATCTTCTCGAAGCTTTATTGCAATCTTCTTTGTCCCTAAGCACTTATTATTTCTTCTTCACGAGCAAGAGATTCTCAGGACCTTTGAAGGTCTTCTCGATTTTTTGTTGTTGTTGTTATCACCAAATCATACAATTGATCCAAAATACTTCCTTAGTTTATGAGTCCCACTTGTAATTGAGGTTGATTCAGTTCTGGTTGAGTCATTGAATGTTTGTTCTATGAAACAAACCTTTTATTATCCCTAGTATGGTTGCAAAAAATTTTGATTTTTAAGATTGTTTAATATTTCAACAACAACATGAGGACAAATCCCCTTACGTTTTTAAAGAGGTGGTGCTCCTCTACACTTATATTATGAAAATACAGTTTTAACAAAAGAGTATAATAACAAAAAAGGAAAATTTCATGAGAAAGGGATTGGGAACTTATTCAAGGAATAAATACAATTTCTTACAATAATATACAAAGATAAAAGAAATAACATATAAGATTATCATGTTTCTCACATCCATCACAATATAGGCAAGATTTCTCATATCATAAGACAAAAAAGACATAAGGCCACAATGTAGAAAACTTTAGATGAGTTTTGCATTTAAAACTAAAAAAATATTATGATGAGCACAATCCAAAAATCAAATACTCAAAAATCGCAAAGTCTAAGAAATCATTAAAGTTATGCCCTGAAATAGTTATCTGTGGAACTTAAAAAATAAATATCTGGTTTTATAAATGAAATGTAAAGTGTTCAATAAGATAAAAGGAGTTTGGCCCCCAGGGTGGAGAACAATCGATGATGGAGTGTGTTGTTAAGGCACTCCGTTATGTGAAGTCACTGGTTCAAAACCCTTGACTAGCCTTGTGTTTCGTGAGAGGGGTCGTGTTGGCATGCCTGGGATTATAGTGGTAATAGTCAGATAACATGACCATGTGTCATGTGATTATGTGCTCAATTATTTAATGATTTCCCCATTCAAAAAAAAAATATAAAAGGCGTTTGGCCAAATGGAATAGGATTGGGAACTTGTGGACCTTTAAAAGGAAGCGTTGGACTTGGAAGAGAAGAGAAAAACAATTAGAAATCGGCTATGATTTTTCATTACCTGAAAAGACAAGAGATGGATGATTTCTAAATGAGAAGTAAAGAATATGGGAAATTATGAAAATGACCATTGTTGGACAAGAATTCTGGATACATTTTTGGGAGAAAATCCTAAGCATAGGGAAAGTGCGCAGAGGGAGGAAAGTATGTGCACAACTAAGACGCATCTAGGAGGAGAGTGTGTAGAGGAGGAAAGTGCGCAGGAGGAAGACAATGCATAGACAAAAGAATAAAGTCGATAGAGAATCAAGCAAGAGAGCGAGAGAATAAAGCATGATAAAATGATGACAGCATGGCATTCCAAATATATAAGAACGGAAGAAAAGAAGCATGCAAGTTGAAAAGAAGAAGAAAGTCGTCGTAATTGAGCTGGCCATGCATTGTAGTGGGGTATTTTTGGGATGAATAGACTAGGGTTTTTAGCCCTATATTTTTGTATAAATATGTAACAGGTTGGGAGATTAAGATTTGGCTCTCTACTACGGTTGGGTTTTAGTTCCATGTAAATTATGTAATTTTATGTTTTGTTAGATGTTGAATTCTAGAGTCATGAATGTAACAGTGTGTTGATGAGAATAATGAATAAAGGGAGGTTACTGAGATGCTACCGAATCTTGTGTTGTCTGAATTTCTCTGTGTGCTTATGAATTCTATTTGTATGCCTCGTAGAATAGACTTGTCTTATGGATTAATTATGGTGTAATTTTCATGACTGTGACCATAACAAATCTATGTAATAATCAGAAATACGTTGAGTATAGGAATCTGAATCATAAGTAAGTAATATTGAATATAATTGAATCACGCGCATAGATGTAATAAGGAAGAATGAACCAAACATTTGCCTCCCTTTCCCTTACTACTACAGAAGCATGTTTCTCGTGGTACCAATAGATACCTCGAGTGAGACATCATCTATGCAAGCAAGTGATGTCAAAAGGGCCAGTGTCTCGTGGTTTTGTTGGTCATAGATAAACTGGCCCTAGGGACTTACAACCCATGCAAAGAAGAGCATCAACAAATGGTTATGTTGTCAGGATCAGGAATTTGTGATGAAGGGAATGTTTTGGTGGTCAACTAAGAAGGAGATCATAGAATGGTTGGAAATAAAGGAATGGGAGTTTGCATGACAAGAGAGCTTGAATACTTGGATGAGTGAAAAGCAATGGTTGTAGAGGTATGTGTACACAGATCTGCATGAAATTTTCTTTGGAAAGTTCCCAAATATTCTGACAGAGTGACTAGAAAGGTTAGTAGAGAAAACTAGAAAGCTAAGGGAAATAACGTTGAGGAATTGGACTCCTAAATTGGTAAGATAGTTGAATGTTGTAACTAACCCAACTACTCGAGCAGTTGAATTTTTGTTGGATAGCATATTAGGAGGATATATTACAAAGTTTGCAGTAGATTGCATGCAATCATACAATGTTGCAGAAAGGGATTTTTTCAAAGGTTTGCACAAGAGGTTCTTGAAATCATTAGGCAAGTGAATAAAGATGTTATTGTGTGAAAAACAATTGATGATCATGGCATCCGATGGAAAAAGGGGTTCAAACACATAGGGAATATGGAGGATTACAAGAGGATCGTCTAAGAGAATGGAGAAAGCGGTGAAAAAGGAAGAGAGGAACTGATGATGAAAGAAGATGGTATATCATAGGAATGATACGAGTTTGGAGAGCTACGCAGAGGAAGGATGTACAAGAGGCAAAAGACTAGGGCTGAGAAAGGATATTTGCATAGTGATACAAAGGGGAGAGAGACTTGTGCACTAGTCTAAATCATGGAGATACCATATATAGGAGGAGGAGAAGAGGATATTTAGTCCATTCCAATGATCGAAGAACCAGTAAGTCCTACTCAGACATGATCTTGTGTCGAATCCACAACCTTGTGTACATCATCACAATCAGAGATAACAATTGAAGATTTTTCAAAAGCCATCATAGTTAGCCAAGTAGGACATAATAGTAGCAGTCAGAGAAATAGAAGTAGCACACATATTCAGAATCAGAGTCAACCAGCATCACCAAGAGAAGGGAATACACAAAGCAACATGGCATGGGTAGATAATACTCTTAGAATTCTTGATTTCTAGGGAGTGGGATCAAAAGATCCAAAACAACATATGTTTGTCTGCGAAACAATTTGGGCCACTAAGAACGTACAAGATGAATTTGTGAATATTGTGCAGTTAAAGACAACATTTAGAGGTTGTGTGATAGTATGGTATATGAAGTTTTAGAGTATCATGCCTATAAGACATGCAAGAAATTTGGCAGAAATAAAGCAAGTAATACTAAAGGATTTCAAAAATCCAAAGTCAGAGTCGCAGTACACCACAAAATGAAAGGAGATCAAACAAGTGCAAACTGAGTCGGTATGAGATTTCGATCAGAGATTTAAGGATGTGATGGGGAGACTAAATTTCCAAATCCCATATCAACAACAATGAGAGTGGTTTATTGCAAGACTTGTACCACACATTCGCAGACCATTGTTTCAACAGAAGGTTATGTCGCAGCCCGAGGCCCTGGAAATTGCAATGAAATTAGAGTCATCTCTGGTAGGAGATAATGGAGGAATGGCACAAGTTCAGACACAGTTGGTTGTGTTGACAATTCAAATGGATGATCTTACAAAAGGGAAGGAGAAACGAGAACAAGTTTTTTGTACCAAGTACGGGACTGAAGGCTATCACAAAGACAAATGCCCAGCCTTCGTGCAATATTTGGAAGCTAGAGCGTCGAATCCATTACCAGGGGGATACTGTGAGATATGTAAGAAATTGGTCCATCATCTCACTGAGTGTCCGTTGCTATAGAAGTACCAAAGTACACCAAAGAACTTGTTTTGCAATTTTTTCAAGTCTGTAGGACATGAAGAGAAGGATTGTCATGCATTCAACTTAATGAGGGAGTGCACATCAGATATGTACATGATCCAAGAAGAGAATGTTGCAGCAGAAGGGGTTGGTCTGCAATATAACAATGAGAAAGGTTTCAATCAAGGGAATAGAGAAAACTTTCATAGAGGCTAAAGTAGAGGGAATTTTGGTAGAGGAGAATGAGGACCAATTATATTTTATAACTATAATAAACCTGGACACTTGGCCCACAACTTCCAGAATCAATGTACGACATGCACATATTGCAGAGCACTGGATCACTCGACAGAAAGTTGTCGCCAACTAGTTGCGAAGTGGTAGGCCATAGGAAACCCGAACCAGAATCTGAATCGGAATGTGTAGAAGATATCAGTGAAAAGACACAATGAAGGACCAAGAGTAGCAGTTGATACGTGTGGAGGAGCTAGAACAGAGGCTGATATGACAAATGAAGAAAAGCATACTGAGTAGTGGGTAAGAAATTCAACAGGGCCTATTCCAGCATTCGATCCACAACAAGAAAAGGAAACATATCAGAGAACAAGAAAAGAATTACTCAAACAACATTAGGGAGAATCAACATCATCTACGCCTTGTATAGAAGATCACGTTGTGCCAAAGAAGCAATTGGAAAGGTAGGCACACTAACAGAATTCCTGAGGAGTTGTGTAGAGATAATGAAGGATGAAACTGCGTTGAGTACACTATATGACATGATTGATCATTGTACAAGAGGAAGGGAAACTCCTATCACACAAAGAATGGTAAATCAGGTACTGCGCAAGAAGAGAACCAATGAAGAATTTAGATTCAGTGTGCAAATTGGAGAGTATGATGTGGATAATTTTATCTTGGACTTAGGGTCTGGGGTGAATGTGTTACCTAAGCAGACATGGGATATGATGGGAAAACCCAAGATAGTATGGTCTCTTGTTCAGTTAAAGCTCGCGACTCATCACAAAATAGTCTCGATTGGGTGATTGACAGGAGTACTTGTGAACATAGATGGGGTGTGCAACACGGAAAACTTTGAAGTTATTAAGATCATGGATGACAGTCAACCATATCCAACATGGAAAACTTTGAATTTATTGAGATCATGGATGACAGTCAACCATATCCAACATTGATGGGACTGGAATGGGCTTTCAATAACCAGGAAAGAATTAACTTGAAGAGGATGGAGATGATATTTGAGGTTGTCAATTTGAAAGTTACTGTTTGCACCCAATTCGTCACCGTGTGAGCAAATTATGAGTGCTTACATGCCCAGTTGGGCTCTGCTAGGCATGACAGCTGTGAGGTAAAAGGTTAGAAAGAAAAACAACAAAGCAATAAACTAAAACTAAACTAAAACTAATTAAAACTATGAGCATGTGAGAAAATGAAAAACAAATGTAAATGGACCAATATCACCAATGTATAAGCTGGTCTGATTGATGAAATCCAAAGACACACAATGGAGAAAGAGGACTTGGGTCCCTTCCCTCTCCAATGGAAGGCTCTTGAGGCCCTCAACTGATTGCTCTCCTTACAAAGAAAAGATGGAAATGTGGGTGAAAGAACTCCAAGCTTATTCACTCAAGAGAGGGGTGAATAGCTTATGAAATGCAGCCTACAATGTGTGTTGCCAAAGAATGAGTCCTTAGCAATCTCAGCAACATAACAATACAAAGAATTCCTTGAGAAAATGGTGGTCATTCATGGGTTTTTATAGCCAAGCATTGGGTTATTATGTGGCCTCTTTTGAATGTGAAAAGGGGCTCTTTAGGGCACAATTAGGTCTTTGACCAGCCCACCATGAGGATTGAGCTCG
>SNQJ01S0007683.1:96162-117819 GCA_010110895.2 Picea sitchensis
TTCTCCTCTACAAATTTGTATGTAAATTTGGCTCTTCAAAAATATCTACCCACTCCAAAGACTTTGCTTGTAAATCTCTCTTGCACAAATATCGCCTGTAAATTTTGGAAAAAGAATGAAATAATGATTAGTATTTTCATTTATAAACACATACATTTTGAAAATATCAAATTCTCACTCATTTTTTCGTTGTATATTTTGGTGCATTGATTCGGTTTGGTAATTTATTTATTTTTACCCTTTAATGGTGTGCCTAATAGTAATATGCATTGTTGTGTTTGTTATATGAGCGTCAATGCACTTTGTTATTAAGGAAGCACCGATGCGCTTTGTCATTGGGGGAGCATTGGTGCGCTTTGTTATTGGGGGAGTATCGGTGTGCTTTTTTATTAGGGAGAGCACTAGTGCACTTTATTATTGGGGGAGCACTGGTGTTGTTGATAGGAACATATGCATCGATGCGTTATTCCTATACAATGCGCACCGCAAATTGCGGACGGTCTTTTTTTAAACAAAATTGAAAACGATAGGGTTTCGGATCCAATGAAATGAGTGATCCCATTGCAACAAATACCAAATGCCCCATACAGAAGTAAAGAAACCCTATAAAAATCTATTTCTTGAAAAAAAATTATACTTGTGAAATATAGAGAGGAAAACCAAGAGAAACAACTAGGAAGCTAGGGCTTCCAATACTAGATGTAACTGTGAAACCCTTTTGATTTTTTTTATAATGCATTGAAATTTGTTTGAATCAATCAGGGAAAAGATTGAGATGATGAATAGAATAAAATTACATACCTAAAATATATCCTCTGCAAATTTTTATGTAAATTTGGCTCTTCAAAAAAATCTACCCACTCCAAAGACTTTGCTTGTAAATCTCTCTTGCACAAATCTCCCCTCTAAATTTTGGCAAAAGAATGAAATTAGGATTAGGATTTTCACTTATAAACACATACATTTTGAAAATATAAAATTCCCGCTCATTTGTTCACTATATATTTCGGCGCATTGATTCGGTTTGGTATTTTTTTATTTTTTTTATTTTACCTTTTAACGATGCGCCCGATAGTAAGATGCACTGACGTGTTTGTTATATGATCATTGATGCACTTTATTATTGGGGGAGCACTAGTGTGCTTTTTTATTGGGGAGAGCATCAATGTGCTTTGTTATTGGGGGAGCACTAGTGCACTTTGTTATTGAGGGAGCATCGATGCGCTTTATTATTGGGGAGCATCGATAATATTTTAGTATTTTATATTGATAGTGGTTATCAGTGTGCTTTATTTGTTAAGCACTGGGGTGTTATTTTTTGGAGCACCAATGCACTTTGTTATTGGGGGTGAACTTTTGTTTTGGAAGCATCGATGCATTTTTTTATTAGGGGAGCACTGGTTCGCTTTTTTATTAGGGAGCATCGACAATATTTTAGTATTTTATCTTAATAGCGGTTATCAGTGCACTTTATTTGTTAAGCATTGGGGAATTATGTTTTGTAAGAGCACCGATGTGCATGGTCAACGTAGTGAACTACTACACATGGTTGACTTAGGTGCACCAGTGTTAAAACCTCTACAAAAACCTTCGTCGACCCGCCTTTGTTAAACACCTCCACTATAAACGTATAACGGATAAATTTTTCGAGGGGGTTCCATAAAAATCTCTGGTAGAAGGTGTTCTCCTTGTAGTGACATGTAATGCATAAACATTTCATGGTGTATCAGTGTGTGTTTTTCAATATCCCTACAAGCACCTAAGAAACTGACAACTACCTAACATTGTCATTATCTTGTAATAGGCATTTGGGCTACGAACCTTATGTGTCACTATCATAATAATAGAACATGTGAGCATTTAATATTTTATTTTTTTATTTTTAACTCATATCTTTGGCTTTGATAGACTTAGCTAAAAACTCTATGCTACCTACCTAGTGATCAATAAAAAAATTCATAATAATATAAATCTTTAGAAAAAAATTACAAGATAATTATTTGTGTGCTTTTGATGTTTTAGAATGGTGTCAGAATTACCACATATTAATTATGTATCTTTGATATTCCATGTGTTTTTGGCATGTAGTTATCAATGATTAATATCTATACCTATGGAAGAGACTAGATGTTATGCAACTTTTCCTTATTATTTTTATATCCATTGGATTGATATTAATATTTATACCTATCGAAGGAAGGGACTAGATGTTATGCAATTTTTCCTTATTATTTTTATATTTATTGGATTCAAAATTCAAAAGTCTATAACCCTTAAAAATATTGAGAGGAATTATTTAATAATGTTTTGAATTTATTAGTCCCTATCGTAGGCATAGAGGGACTATAGTGATTGATAAATCGTTGACTTCATATTAGTCAGTCCTTTGACCACAAATATTTCCATATTAATTATTGTTGGAACCAGGGAACTGAAAACATCGATTTTTATATAAAAAAAAGTACCATATTTGTCATGATCTGATTGGACAAGGGATTGGAGGTCTTACTATTGGCTTCCCTATTCCCATTATTATATATGTTGGCATATCCAAAGTATTTGATCGTATATGGTCTTTTTGAATCATATATTTTCTTATGCATTCGTCGAAGGTGGATTAATGCTAGCATTAATTCGAATGTTTGGTTTAGCATTTTATGCTAGTTAAATTTATGGCAATGTTTGATATGGTGGCATATTGAAAGTTTGGCCTTCCAATACATTCTCTAGTGTTTGAACTATTGTCACTAAAAATATAATATCTTTTTTGGGATACGTCAGAGACCTGCCACATTGAATTTTTTTCTTAAATGTATACAGATAATTTCTAACAGACTTAAATGTTTACCTAACAGGCTTGGTAGTGTTGAATGGTTACTTAACAGGCTTGTTACAAGACATTTTCTTCCATTTTTAAAATTTATATGCTCCAACAGCATTGCTGGTTCACTAGTCCATGCTTGTTTTTTGCATGGCACTGATTTTCTATTTGCATGTTCTTGTTGTTCTTGCTTGCATGTTCGTGTTGTTACAGTTTGCATGTTTCTGTTTCTGCAATCGCAATTGGAACAGCATTGTTCCTGGGGGAGTGGTTGTTGCTTGCTTCTTTCTTCGCTGTATGATGTTTATTGTTGCTTGATTCGACTTTACAGGGTTCCGGTCCTGCGCCTACAGTTGGGCCTTATTTGCAGGGTTCCGGTCCTGCGCCTGCACTTGGGTTCTTATTTGCTGTGTGTTCTTGTTTTCCCAGGGTTTGTAATGTTGGGATGTTGCATCTGCAGTTGGATCTTTGGTTACATTTTTTTGTAGTGGAGTTTGCATAGAATACTATTAAGATAAAATAACAAACTATAAAATTTGAGGCGATGTAAATTGCATCTCTTACGCGTTGAAGTAGAGTTTGTCAGCCTCAAAGTATATTTCATATTTTTCGATGCTTTTTCCATGGATTCTGTGTTGCTATGGTTTCATAGTTGTGAGAGTGCATTTTGTTGTGTGGGAAATATAGATGTTCTCTCCCTTTTATTTTCCTCTTGTAAACTGTGTTTTTGACTCTATAGTTTCTCGCGTTTCTGTGGTCATTCCGACCGACCGTCGTTCAATTGCATACTTAGCCAGTTTTATGGACGCGGCTTTGTGGATAATTTCTATCGAACTATGACAGGTCGTGTTCGGTGTATACACTAGCTTTCCCGAATTAGTTTTCTTTAAAAGAAGGGCTCCTGGACATAAGAGAATGTAATTTATGAAATTATACATTTCCTGGACAGCATAAGTTAATGATCATGGGTTCTCGGGGTAGTAGGCTTAACATTGGGCTTCTATTTTTTCGTGCCCTGCAAACAGCACGGAGAGTTCCGCAAGGTCGTGTTCGATGTATACATTAGCATTCTCGAATTAGTTTTCTTTAAAAGAAGGGCTCCTGGACATAAGAGATTGAAATTTATGAAATTATAGGTTTCCTGGACAGCATAAATTAAACATAAGAGATATGTAATTTTATAAAGTAGATATATAAAGCATGCACAGAGCCATCATCCCATACTTAGCCAGTTTTTGCATCGCGGGTTCTCAGGGTAGCCGGTTGAAAATTGACAATCGGAGAGTTCCGCGATATACAAATTGACAATCGGACTTTTGGACTATTTGAATTTTAAGGGCCTCATGTCCAAAAAATTTAGCATTCTCGAAATAGTTTAGTTTACGTACATTTTACATACGCTGGTGGACAAAAACACAAAAAAAAAAATAGTAAGCATTTTTTGGATCGCGGGTTCTCGGGGTGGCAGGCTCTAAATTCGGTTTTTGTTGTTCAGTGTCCTACAAATAGCACAGAGAGTTCT
Organism: Picea sitchensis; assembly: GCA_010110895.2. NCBI lineage: Eukaryota > Viridiplantae > Streptophyta > Pinopsida > Pinales > Pinaceae > Picea > Picea sitchensis. Next base: position 100,506 of record SNQJ01S0007683.1, read on the forward strand.
GCGATATACAAATTGACAATCGGACTTGCAGACTACTTGTATTTCAAGGGCTCATGTCAAAAANTGTGCATATCTTAGATGTCATATTTGAGAATCTGCTCGGATATGGGAATTTTAATAGGTGTTGCTAGTCACTATTCAGCGTACATATTCGAAAAGATTGGCATTAATAAGTGAAAATATCGAGAACATCTGTCATTAAAACGAATCAACACAAAATCTATGGAAGATCATCCAGCGTTGCTTTTAAATACTTATTTCCATTTCTCGCTATCATCAAAGAGTTGTGCTTTAGGGTGCCTTTGTTCTAATGTTCCTGGTCATGGACATGTAAGACAACTTAGAGATGCGATTGAGGGGCAGATGAAAGAAGAGAGACTAGTTTTATGTGACGTGAGGTTTGAGTAAAAAAAACTATTTTATACAAGAGAAACTCAGAGAGGACGAAAAAAAAAGAACAAGTATGTTCTGGTTGGTGTTCTCACTATGTTCGATGCTTTGGTTGCTTGAAAAGGTTGCCTGGAGATTTGTTTGTTGAACTTCTTTGTTTTCTTGATGGGAATTGTAATGGATTTTGAGGTCGCATGCAAAATAGTTCTTCGTTTAAGTATATATCTTCTTCCAACAACACAGATTTGGCAAGTGTATCGAAATGTACAGATCCCAGAAGAATTTGTTTTCCTCAGGGGTGGCGCATTTACAGTGGCTTGCAAAATGGCATGTCATGTTCGTAAATGACATGAAATATTGCTCCATTTGCAAATGTAACCAGAGGCAGGTAACAAAAATTGTATGGGTGGATAAAATTACACATTATCATTACAAAAGTTTCTATTTCAAAGTTTGATGAGCTACATGTGGGTCTAGTAACCGACTTGACAGAAAGCCATGTTCTTTGTCAAAGTTTGTTTGGTTTCCTCTGGATGTAGTTGCAGACTCCACATATTTGGCGTCACGTCCGAACATTCCAGACCTTTCTGTGAGACGCCACACCTCCACCGCTATGAGGAACGATATATTATGGTGTTATCTTCAACATTTGATACACTTACCAGACCTGTGTTGGTGCGTTCTGTAGCATTTGATGCACTTGTCGTACCTCTGCTGCCTGAAGAAGTTATGTACCTCAATAGATTTTCATTTTGCATCTGGGTTGAACATTTCTTCCAATCTACTATAATAAAGCAAAGAAGTTCAACATACAAATCCTCAGGTAGGATTTTCAACCAAACAAATGATCGAAGACAGGAAGAATACCAGTCACTATGTACTTGAATTTTTTTCCCTTGCCATAGCTGTTGTGACATAAAATGACTCCGTCCACTTTGAAATCAGCCTGAATCACATTTCTAAGTTGTCTCGGATGTCAAGGGTAGGGAACATTGGAAGGAAATCACCTTAAACCCCAACTTTTCGACGGTAGAGGGAAATTAATACTTGACAAAGAATGGAATGTTGAATAAGCATTCATTGCAAGTAGGCCATATCTGGAAGAGACAAGGTATTCAAAAAACTGGGATAGATGTAATTAGCAGCACCGATAAGTACAAAACCCAAAATTGATATTCAACACATTTTTTACGAATAAAGAGTTTGAACGTCAAGAAAATTGTCAAGAAGCTTCATCAATGTACATATTTAAGTATTTTCCAATTTCTGGTATTTGTTTTAATTGTATTTTGTACCTTCTTCCCCTGTGTAGTTAAACATGAACAACAAGCTTTACTTTATGTTGCCCACTACTTCAATCTAAATAAAGACTGGTATGTTCTTTCTTTACATTTTACATTTAAGAATATTTTTTCATAAGCGGCTCAATTGTTGACGTAATGTTCCTGTTCAGTATGTTGGATATATTGCAGCTTCTTCTATTTGATAATATCTGTGCATATATACTAATATCAGTACTATTGGAATAAATACAAAAAACTTAGGCAATTATGTTTGGGTTTGCGGTATTAAACAACTATGTTCTCTATTCCATCATATACATCTTGTAGCCAAAGAACTTTCGTAGTCTACAATTTATGCTTTAATTACTTAAGTCACACCAAATATTGATTGCATTTAATTGAATTTAGATATTGATGTTTATGGAGAGCTAGTGTTTGCTCATTTCATTGCAAGCAATACAAGATGAATAGATGATAAGGAGTTTATCTCATTGAGACCACAATGCAAATTCATGTTTCTTATTGCGCTACGTACATCTTGTAGTCAAAATTTATGTGCTTTTAACGAAATTTGCGAACCGAAGAGCATCTTGCAAATTGGGAGATCAATTGAATTTGTAACAGAAACAATCCATTAATATATATTAGTATGAATACTATTCAAATAAATATGAAAACTTTCTCCATTGATAGATACTAGTATGAATACTATTGAAATAGATATCAAACCTTTCTCTTGGCCAATACTTAGGCAGTTATCTGGGCACCAGACCCCGGGTTCGCAGTACCCAGCACCTATGTCCCATGTTCTGTCATATAAATCTTGCAGCCAAACAACTTCAGTGATCTACAGTTAATGCTTTTACTAGTGAGAACCCAGCAGGGTTCGAAAACATAGCCNTCGAATGTCATATACTTATCTCTTTTCCCCTTTTGCTTTTCCCGTCCATTATGGCTTTCTAGTTTTATACTTAGTCGTCTTTCTATGATGGGCGTTTGCAGGGTTCATGCGCTGGCATATCTTCATCTCCATCTGTATCTTCACATGACGAATCCGACCGACCGTTGTACCTTTCCATACCTAGGCTATTTTATGGTCGCGGTTGTCGGATCGGTGCATACGAACTGGCCTTTTCTTCTTTCCGCTCATTATTGCTTTTTGGATATATACTTAGTGCCCTTTATATGGTATCCAGTAACAGAGTTGGCGGACTAACATGTCTTCATCTCCATGTATATCCTCACACGACGGATCCAACCAATCATTGTTCCTTTCCATAGCCAATTTTATGGCCACCGCTGCGGGGTCGGCGCTTGTGAACCCAGTGGCTTATCGTTTCGATATATACATCTTGCATTCAAAACATTTGTGATCTACAATTCGACCACGGGTTCCTCATATACATTAACTTCGTTCAAAGTATTTGTTGCTTCTTTCCATCCCCAACAACTTCGCGTCCTTCCTAATATACATCAACAATGCTCTTACTACTGACAAGTGGACACAGTGGCACGAAAGATACTTCCGTGATCTACAATTTATGCCTTAGCTGGTGAGAAAACAGCAGGGGTTCGAAAGCATATTCATTAATAATCAAACACTAGATGTTCTTCGGCGAGATACTTTTCCCTTATCTTCTTCCCGTGTATTATCGATTTCTAGTTATATACTTTGTCACATTTCTATGATCGCGGGTTCCAACGTTGGCGTGTTGACATATATTCATCTCCATCTATATCCTCGCATGGAGAATTGGACCACCCACTATTCCTTTTCATACCTAGTGAATTGTATGCCCGCGGTTGCCGAGTTGGGGCAATTCAACTCTGTTGCTTCTTGTTCCGTCGTCTACATCTACCACTCAAAATTTCCATGATCTACAATTCCACTACGAACTTCTCTGTCCTTTTTCCCTTATTTTCTTCCCGTGTATTATGGGACTATAAAATATGGACATGATATTTTATAGAGCATGTATGGATTCTGCATTCCATACCTAGCGACATTTTGGATCACGGGTTCTCGGGCGGGCGGGCTCAAAATTGGGCCTCCATTGTTCTGTGCCCTACAAATAGCACCCAGAATTCCGCGATATACAAATTGACAAGCAGATCTGCGGACTTTCGGACTCAACATTGCACTTCTATTATTTTGTGTCCTCCAAACAATTCTCCCAGTTTCGCAATATAGAAATTGACACACGGAATCCAAGGATGGCGGGGAGGAGATTGTCATTGTTTACGGATGCTAATCCCTATGAAGTATCTAACAGTATCTAAAAAATTATTTTGAATACTAAATTAGCTCTTAGTAGTGACAACTAGACACAGAGGTATGAAACAGTTGGGATTGCACCCTCCGCAATATACAAATTGACTACCGGATTCTAACATCGTCCGCTCTTCCATGTTACAGATTACACATTCAAATGTTGGGAGCGATACAATTAGAACATCGGGGCCTCGCGTCTTCTGTAGACACCTTCGCAGCCTATTTTGGATACTCCTGTTGTTGGGTTCACGAAATGTGCAACCCCAACATTGGCAGGTTGACATATCTTTATCTCCATCTATATAATCACACGATGAATCTGACCGACCGTTGTTGCTTTCCATACTTGACCAATTTTATGTCCACGGTTGTCGGGTTGGCACCAATTTCATCTCCATATATATCCTCACATGGCGAATTGGACCGTCCGTTGTTCCTTTTTGTACTTAGTGAATTTTATGCCTACCATTGTCGATTTGGCGCAATTGAACTCTATTCCTTTTTGTTCCGTTATATACATCTTCCACTCAAAATTTGTGCAATCCCAACTGTTTCGTACCTATGTGTCTAGTTGTCACTACTAAGAGCTAATATAGTATTCAAAATAATTTTTTAGATACTGTTAGATACTTCATAGGGATTAGCATCTGTAAATAATGGCAATCTCCAGCCTGCCAGCCCTGCATTCCGTGTGTCAATTTCTATATCGCGAAACTAGGAGCGCTTTTTGGAGGCCACGGAACAATAGAAGTGCAATGTTGAGTCTGCCAGTCTGCGGGTCCGCTTGTCAATTTGTATATCACTGAATTCTAGGTGAAATTTGTAGCGCATGGAACAAAGGAGGCCCAATTTTGAGACCACCTGCCCGAGAACTCGCAATCCAAAATGTCACAATATACAAATTGACTATCGGATTCTGACATCGTCCGCTCTTCCGTGTTACAGATTATGCATTCAAATGTTCGGAGCGATACAATTAGAACGTCGGGGCCTCGTGTCTTCTGCAGACACCTTTGTAGCCTGTTTTGGATCCTCCTGTTTCCGGGTTCACGAAATGTTCAACCCCAGCGTTGGCAGGTTGACATATCTTTATCTCCATCTATATAATCACACGATGAATCCGACCGACCGTTGTTGCTTTCCATACTTAGCCAATTTTATGTCCACAGTTGTCGGGTTGGCACCAATTTCATCTCCATCTATATCCTCGCATGGCGAATTGGACCACCCACTGTTCCTTTTCATACTTAGTGAATTTTATGCCCGCGGTTGTCAGGTTGGCACAATTGAACTCTATTCCTTTTTGTTCTGTTATATACATCTTCCACTAAAAATTTGTGCAATCCCAACTGTTTCGTACCTCTGTGTCCAGTTGTCACTACTAAGAGCTAATTTAGTATTCAAAATAATATTTTAGATACTTCATAGGGATTAGCATCCATAAACAATGGCAATCTCCACCCCCCCAGCCCTGCATTATGTGTGTCAATTTCTATATTGCGAAACTGGGAGCGTTGTTTGGAGGACACGGAACAATAGAAGTGCAATGTTGAGTCCACCAGTCCGCTTGTCAATTTGTATATCGCAGAATTCTGGGTGTTATTTATAGGGCACGAAACAATGGAGGCCCAATTTTGAGCCCGCCCACCCAATAACCCGCAATCCAAAATGTTGCTAGATATGGAATCTGGAATCCGTACATGCTCTATAAAATATCATGTCCATATTTTATAGTCCCATAATACACGGGAAGAAAATAAGGGAAAAAGGACAGAGAAGTTCGCAGTGGAATTGTAGATCATGGAAATTTTGAGTCGTACATGTAGATGACGGAACAAGAAGTAGAAGAGTTGAATTGCAACAACTCGGCAAACGCGAGCATAAAATTCCCTAAGCATGAAAAGGAACAGCAGGCGGTCCAATTTGCCATGCGAGGATATAGATGGAGATGAAGCTATGTCAACATGCCAACTTTGGAACCCACAATCATAGAGACACAACTAAGTATATAACTAGACTACCGAATACAAATTGACTACTGGGTTCCGACATTGTCTGCTCTTCCGTGTTACAGATTATGCACTCAAATGCTCGGAGCGATGCAATTAGAACATCGGGGCCTCGCGTCTTCTGCAGACACCTTCGTAGCCTCTTTTGGATCCTCCTATTTTCGGGTTCACAAAATGTGCAACCCCAGCGTTGGCGGGTTGACATATCTTTATCTCCATCTATATACTCACACAACGAATCCGACCGGCTGCTGTTGCTTTCCATACTTGGACAATTTTATGTCCACGGTTGTCGGGTTGGCGCCAATTTCATCTCTGTCTATATCCTTGCATGGCGAATTGGACCGCCTGTTGTTCCTTTTCATACTTAGTGAACTTTATGCCCGTGGTTGCCGAGTTGGCGCAATTGAACTCTGTTCCTTTTTGTTCCGTTATACACATATTCCACTCAAAATTTTCGTGATCTACAGTTCCACTGCTAACTACTTCGTCCTTTTTCCCTTTTTTTCTTCCCGTGTATTATGGGACTATAAACTATGGACATGATATCTTATAGAGCATGTACGGATTTTGCATTCCATACCTAGCGACATTTTGGATTGCAGGTTCTCGGGCAGGTGAGCTCAAAATTGGGCCTTCATTGTTGCGTGTCTTACAAATAGCACCCAAAATTCCGTGATATAGAAATTGACAAGCGGACCTGCGGACTGGCTGACTCAACATTGCACTTCTATTGTTCTGTGTCCTCCTAACAGCGCTTCTAGTTCCGTGATATACAAATTGACACATGGAATGCAAGGCTAGTAGGGTGGAGATTGCCATTGTTTACGGATGCTAATCCCTATGAAGTATCTAACAGTATCTAAAAAATTATTTTAGATACTAAATTAGCTCTTGGTAGTAAAAACTGGACACAGAGGTTCGAAACAGGTGGCATCGCACCCTGCACAATATACAAATTGACTACCGGATTCCGACATCGTCCGCTCTTCCCTCTACCACGGCTATAAAATGTTTCAAAGTATCTCTCACTGCCTTCCATCCCCACTAATTTCATGTCCTTACGGTTGTCCTACGATACCCTCTTCATTGTTACGTGCATTGCAATCAAGAAGTTTCGATACATACAATTTGACCTTTGTGCCCTCACCTTCAACGGTTGTACCTTGCAACCCTATTTTGTAGCTATTTTTTTCCCGTGCCTGCGACCTCCGTAATTTCTTGCTATGCAATTAGAAACCTTTCATGCTAACAGTTGACCATGCAGGAACCGTCAACATTATCATTAATGGGCGAAACGCTCGAGGAGATCTCCCATTATTACGCATTAAACCAAGATGTGCGGAGAGTTATTTTGTTTTTTTCGATTGTTCATCTCGAACACGCGTCGTCATGTTGGGCGACTCAAGAAATCTACAATGCTTAATCGGTGATTGCAATATCCGCCATGTTCTCATTTTATATGTATGCAATTACTAGTTTTTAATGTTAACAACGCATCAAGCAACAGCTATCCAAATTGTTATTAATCAATGAAAGTCTCGAGGACATCTCCCATTCACACGCTTTGGACCAAAATTTGCGCAGGGTTATATTATCCCTTCCAAATTTTCATTTCATTCATCATCTGGAGAAAACAAACGTTCTTGTAGACTTATGTCAGCAGGTCGACAACAGTTTTGTGGAGATACAGTAAATATGTTCGCACACGAGGACCAAAACTTCCAGTGGTCCAGGGCATACTTTTACTATTGATCCCATTCCGTCCAGAACGAAGTGATTTGGACCTCTGGAATCGCTCGTGCAAGCTACGTCCCTGAGGTTTTTGACTGTAAGGAGGTGGTCTCTTGGTGTGCTGAAAAATATATTCCAGGCCAAAGAATTATTCCACTACGCAACCATTCTCATGTTTCTTTGTCACCTCAGGTCTTTTGTGAGATGTTAAAATTGTCGAAGCCAACATTGATGTTCAGAGGACAAGACTGCAAGCAGTTTCTAGAAAAACATGATAACGGGATGGACATCTTAGCCGACTCCCTCGAAGACCCGACAATAGTTCCTGAAGATATCACAAGGTTACAGGTAAGTTCCTTTAGAAATCCATTTCAAGAAATTGCTTGGTTGTTTACAAGAATAACGGGACAGGCATCCACGACAAGCATTTCCCATATAATTATTTATATTTTGCATTTCAAAGTCAAGGAACAATACATTTTCAATTGGGTGAAGCTAATTTCCATTGAGCTCTGTTCCCAGCTGTCACGATTCAAAGAATCGAATAAATTTTATATGTCATCCTACTTAATTTTCGCAATTGTGCATTGCTGCCCGTTTCCAAAACTTTCTCTTTCCAATAAAATAAATTGTGGATTCGACCTAGTAACATTCTGGTACAAGGCCCTGTGGAGGCATAAGGCCTCCCATTGTTTTTATGAAGTTTTTAATGGCTTTGTCTCAGTTTTCAAAGATTTACTGTTAGGAAAGGATGCTTCGCGGATGTCTGGCCACGCAACCAAGTTTTTGAATAGGAAGCGCACACTTGAGCAAGAGGAAAATCACAGTGTCCTCATGGTCTTTGGCTCTAAGGAAAATCCTGTCTTCCTTCCATGCCACATCATGGACAAGATGTTTGTTGCAAAAATAGCAAGGCAATACAACCATTGGTTGCATTTTTTCCATCACAAGGAAAAAAAACAGTTCATTCCTCTGCCCTGGAAAGTCGGAGACTTCATGTGCAGAAACATCAACAAGATTGACGAGTTTGCCGCCCATTTCAAGAAATTGAACCTAACGTATGCTGAAAGGCTAAAAGGGTTCGACCCTAATGGCATTTTTCGAGAACATTTACTGGTTGTTGGTTTTAACACCTCTTTTATCCATAGACACTTGACCCAAGACAAGGACGGTGTCGACAACGATCTTGCTTCTGCCAATTGCGACGCAGAGACATTGCAAAGCGTGATTGAATTGTACAGACAACATGGAAAAGTATCCGGTGAGAAGAGTACCCAGTCCCCTGCCAGCACTCCCAAGAGCACGACATCACGAAGCATCGCTTCGACGATCCACCCCAATAAGAAAGCAACCCAGAAATCTTCGAATGGAGGAGGAGATAAGAACCCTCCTCGCATAAATATTGATAGTTCTCACAAAATTCCACTGGCAAAGAAGAGAAAAAACAATGCAGGGCAGGCGGAGGAACCCGAAATTGAAAGTGGAAAACTGCAACTTGAAATTGAAACTGAGCACATGCAGAAAATTGGGTCGTCCATGGTGGAAATATCTAAGATCGAATTTTTTGATGTAGATGAATCCTTCGTAATCCAGAGTGTTATTTTTGACATCCAATCTAAAAGTATACTCATTGAAAAGAAAGATGTAACAAACAGGAAAGGCAAATCTTGCACAGAGATTAACTTTAGGGAAATGTGATCGTCCCAAATCTCCTCATTTCACTAGGTAACCGGTGAAATTCTTCGTGATTCCATTGGAGGAATTGAAATGGAAAATGCCAATCTGAAAAACCGCCTCAACGAATATGAGCAAGCTTTCATTGCAACCCCGGAATTTGCCAGTCCTTTGGCAAAAATCGTGCCTGCTACCACTGCAGCCAAGATGAAAGAATCCTCTACCCTCCTTGCATGCTCTAGAGCCTTTGTAGAGAATAACATCAACAAAAGAATGCAGCTACTTACTGAAGCCTGGGAAACATTGCAAAATTTAGTTTCCTTCGGAAAGAAGGCCAGTGATTTCCTGCAACATTTGGGGGTGAATTTAAGAAATGAACAACATTTATGTCATCAGCTACTGGCCCCTTTTGCTAACTATATTGTCAACATATCGGAACTGAAAAGAAGACAAGAGAAACTCTCCTCCCCAAAGTGGACCAAAAAAGTAAAAGCATGCTGGCAAAAGAAAGTTGACAACCTGGAGCTCATTGTCAATTCATGTAAACAAGTTATATCAGAAAAGGAAGATTTATTCACAAGCCTGTTGTAGATGGACTTAGTCGAAACTACCAACGAGGTTCAAGATCTAAACTTAATTCTCAAATCCTTGCCAATCACCAAAGAAGCCTTCCAAAAGCAAGTTGATATTTTAAAGGGGTTGTCTTTCAAAAAAAATTACGGCATAGTTGAACATCGTCTAGATGAGCACGAGCGTTGGGTACTGGACTATGCGACACACAATGAAGAAATTGAACAGAGTCTGCATAGTATTTCAATGGATCTAAGGAAATTAGAAAATGACCTTTACGACATAGAAATCTGGGATGAAATCAACACAGCCCCCATGAAAAGCCACATCGAAGAATGGTTCCAATAGAGAATGAACAGCCTCGCCCAGGAAGGGCAACAACCGATCAATAGGACTCCACTAACCATCGACAACAGCAACAAAAATGCATCGGCTTCATCGTAAGTCTATACTGGCATCTTGTTTTCTTTACCAATCCACTTTAAGTCTATGTTGTCATCTTGTTTTCTTTATCAATCCACTTATGACCTCTTTAAATAGAAAACTGTAACCAAAGACTCATAACTTCCAATTTCTTCTTTTCAGGTCTTCCTCTCTANGGGTACTGGACTATGCGACACACAATGAAGAAATTGAACAGAGTCTGCATAGTATTTCAATGGATCTAAGGAAATTAGAAAATGACCTTTACGACATAGAAATCTGGGATGAAATCAACACAGCCCCCATGAAAAGCCACATCGAAGAATGGTTCCAATAGAGAATGAACAGCCTCGCCCAGGAAGGGCAACAACCGATCAATAGGACTCCACTAACCATCGACAACAGCAACAAAAATGCATCGGCTTCATCGTAAGTCTATACTGGCATCTTGTTTTCTTTACCAATCCACTTTAAGTCTATGTTGTCATCTTGTTTTCTTTATCAATCCACTTATGACCTCTTTAAATAGAAAACTGTAACCAAAGACTCATAACTTCCAATTTCTTCTTTTCAGGTCTTCCTCTCTATCGTCACACACTTCTTCTTTCGATTTTCCTAATTCTTGTACTTATTTCTTTTTATGGTCCGTGGGAGCCCCAATCCCAGTCTATATGACAAACGCATTTAAATTTCTAGAAACATGTAATAGACATTATTCATTTTTTATAAATTCCAAAGAAAACCGATTCGACAATGCCTTTATTGTATACTAACTTTTGGGTTTCCAATAACCTTTTTTGTTTTTCTTGTGTCCTATTGTATGCTAATTTTTTTGTCTTGAACGACGTTGTTACTATTCTATTGTATGCTAACTCTTTTGGTGTCCATGAACCTATACTTTGATAGATTTCAATTTCTCTTTTGTCTAGAACCCTTCTATGTAACAGACGTTATTACTATTCTATTGTATGCTTTTAAATGTTGATGTAATTTCCAGAGATATGTAACAGACATTATTTATTTTATAATAAGTTTCTATAGTTCGCAAGTCCGCTTCTCAATTTGTATGTCGTGGAACGCTCGATGCTATTTCTAGGGCACGGAACAACAGAGGCTCATTTTTTAGCCCGCCAGCCCGAGAACCCGCAATCCAAAAACTGCCTAAGTATGGAATGAGGGCTCTGTGCATGTTCTATAAAACGTGTGCAAAGAAAACTAATTCGGCAATGCTATATTTTTTTGGTCCAAGAAAAGCCTTAGTTTTAAAGAAAACTAAATGTAACATAGGTTATTACTATTCTATTATATGTTTTTAAATGTTCATGTAATTTCCACAGATATGTAACAAACATTATTATTTTTTGGTAAATTTGTATACTCCGCAACTCCGCGTCTCATCTTTTATATCATAGAACTGTCGGTGCTATTTGTAGGGCACAGAACATCAGAGGCCCAATTTTGAGCCCGCCAGCCCGAGAACCCGCGATCCAAAAAGTGGCTAAGTATCCAATGATGGCTCCGCGTGTGCTCTATAAAATCTCGTCCCCATACTTTATAAAAGTACAAATTTTGTATGTATAAAACTAAATATCTAATTTAGTAAAGATACACATGTCGTATGTATAATTTATTAATTTCTGATAAATTTCTATAGTCCGCAACTTCGCTTCTCAATTTTTGTATCGCAGAGAACATCAGAGGCCCAATTTTGAGCCCGCCAGCCTGACAACCCATGAGCCATTATAAAAGTACATATTTCGTATGTATAAAACTAAATATCTACTTTATAAAATTACATTTTTGGTATGTATAGTTTATGCTCTCCAGGAACCTATAATTTCATAAATTTCAATTTTTTTTGTGTCCAGGAACCCTTGTTTTAAAGATAACTAATTCGGTAATGCTAAATTTTTTGTGTCTAACAACCTTTCAAATGTTGATAATTTTTTATATTTTTCAAGAAGAACTAATTCGGGAATACTATGTTTTACATGCAAACCACATGTATTTCAACTTTCTAGCCACGTGTCTGTACTAGGTCGCATTTTCTCCCATTACAACCTGGCAAGGACGACGCTGTCATGCAGCACTTGTTTTTAAATTGTAGTTATATCATTTGAGTGACTAAAATGTTGTCAAATATTTTTAAGAATAAGTTTTTTTTTTTCAAAATATGGAGTCATTAAGTTGTGTTATTCTTTTTTTTTTTTCTTGAACTCAAATATATTAAGAAAAATCAATATATTTATATTTTCTTAAAAAAACTTAATTTTAGATATATATATCTCTTATTTTGTTGTCTTTTTATAATTATTTATTTAACCAATTTTAATGAGCTTATTTTTCTTTTTCTTTATTTAATTATTTTAAATTTTTTTTTATATATTTTATTTCAAACTCCATTAATAAAATTTAAGCATATAAACATTAATATTAAAATAAATTAAATTAAATAAACACAACCAAAGTAACAAGTAATAATAATGTTTTTTTTTAAATATTATTTTATCAAATATCTATTATAATGTTGATGATGATGATGATGATTGTCTAGTGAGATCAACTTTGTTTTATTAGATCTTAAGAAAAATGATAGTGAAATAATTGTTTTGTTTTACAATTTTATTTTTATGTTGGAAAAAATTGGAGAGAAACTTTCCTAAATTTCCATAGTTATGATGAGTTAACAGGTTAGGAAGGTTGATATTGTTACAAATATTTTGAAATTGAGATTTAATGTGACATGCACAAGACATTTTAAGAGAGTGTTTTTCATCCTCTACCTTCTTAGTATCACAAATATGACAAATTCTTTCATCCCGCGACATTTCAGAAATTGCCCAACACCATGTTCCACTATGAAGCTCACGAGAGTTCATTAAGCTAGCTATGTCAAAAAGATATTTTTAATCTTTTAGATTGGGGTTAATGACCTCTTTATAATGTCGTAGTCTAATTGTTCTATGTTTTGGCCCTTTTCTGGGGATATTTTTTGTTTAATTTTGCCCGAAATCCGGTGAGAATTTGTTGGATCTACAGATTTGAGTGGTTAACTATATATAATCCGAGTGCCCCAAGGGTTTTTTAGTACGTTGAATCCATTTCTGCATTCAAAAATACAATTTAAACAATGGAAAATTGTGATTTAATGCAGATTTATGTCGCCAGATTTCGACAAAAAGGGCCAAAACGTAGAACATTTAGACAACGCCCTTTATAATATCTTAATTTTCTCTCTTTCTCTATTTCTTTATCGCATTGTAATTTCTTCTTGATGATATTATTTTTAATGCTATTATCAATATTATGCAAAGTGGCCTCCTCCTCCATTCTCCAACGATTTAGCCAAAACTTAGCATCTTTATGCCATCCCCTCATTGTTGACTTTCATTAGAGTTTGAAGCAATCTTTTTATTTTCACATGAACTAGTGGATTTTTATTCATTAAAAAGGCATGGTCAAGACCACAAAGTCCAAAAAGTGTTCCAAAAGCCATAACAAAATTCCAGTTCTACCAGAGATTCTATCAACCAAACTTTTGTCATCCTACTATATCTAAACTAGCATCTAAGACTACTTCTAGACTGAACAATATATATTTGGTAGTAAATATCATTTATACAAAATGATCAACAAAACATACTAAAAGACTTGTAGTTGGATCCTGACTATTGCCCATTCTTGGCTTGTCAATATCCTCTCAGGGCTCCATAGGGGCATTTAAATCTGGAAGATGCATCGGCTCTGAAGTAGCCAATATGTCACTACTTTCTTCAGGGAGATAGTTCCCATGAGCCTCATCCTGTTGAACTAGCTGAAGTTGAGGAGAAACCAATTGACTTCTCAAATAATCTACTTCATCTTGAAGCTAACCAATGAGAACACGGTGTTGTACTAGAGTGTCTAAGGCAAACAAAGCAGTGGAGCTTAGGGAACTGACCCAGATGATCAGACGTTGTCTTTCCTCAATGTCACTTACCTCCATTTCCTCATCATGGGACCCATCAAGATCTCGATTGTCCATGTTGCGCCAAGAACCTAGAATATTCCACAAAGAGTTTGTCTTAGTATTGAGGAGTGAAATTACAAGCCCCTCTTTGACAGGAGCATGGAATACCACAAAACGCCTACTAACTTCTTGCAATAACCCACCAGAATTTTCCATAGAATTCAAAGAATTAATAACATAGAGAGCAGAAGAAGCCTTCCAAAACAAAGAAGTTGTTGTAGAATCCCCTGAGAACGCTTTCTCTTGCAGAATCTCTTGTAGAAATGAGCCAAGCCTCAAGAGACCAAGAACCAATACATCCAACTAGGCTTCCTCCTTGCCATAAATAACTAAATAATCAATTGATAGAAGGGAAATAACCTCATGACGTACCGTCAAATCCATAGCCAAATAAATTCCCACAAGCTGGCCATGCACATTCGAAGTTATGATGGCGTCTCCTCCTTGATTTGGCCTTCGATTTTGTATTGTCTCGTCCATACCATATTCAAACATAATAACCATGCTCCCCACTTGATTTGGATCCATCGTGTTGGGAAGAAATTTGTACTAGAAACGTACAACCCTCCAGCTAGTGTGATTCCGCCCACAAGCCAAGGCGATTTTCCCACTATACTTATGCATTGCTCTATTGCTCTTTAATTGTCTGATATAACCCAGAGTTTTGTTATGCATGCGACCTCCACGCAGATGAGCAAGACTGTCCACGTGTATGAGGTGGACCCTACACTAAGCCAAGAGCATGACTATGGGGGGTTAACCACTCACTCTTCTCCTCCCACCCCCATAAGACCAGGGGTTATTCCTATAGTCTTATTCGTCATTGCATCGGATTCAACATTATGAAGTTGATATATATGAAAGAATTGAACCTTGAAATCGTGCAAGGAAACACTTATATGCTCCACCAAATTTTTCAATCCTATGTCTTTCGGAGAAGAGCCAATAGCAAAATAACAAATTGTGTTTTTAGAATCTCCTACTATGTTCAGAATGGAAATTTGCCTCTGTTTCGCCAGTTGTATTCCAAGGAGAAGAACATATGCTTCCGCCTTATTATTGGAAGTTATCCTTAAATTCCAATAAAAGTTCAGTTCTCGATTTCCTCCGGGATTAAATACTTAGTCATACCCATATTCTCAATGTAGGAAAAACCAATATTTATGAGGATAGACTAAAACATATTGCTTTTAATTTTAAGACTATAATTAAAAAACTTTTATGAATTTTCATTATAATTGTGTAAAGATACTACTATCTCAAACTCCACATCCATATAAGATAACAATACTTAAATCTCAAATTTTATTTTATTTTATTTTTCGCATTTACAAATCTATTAATTTAAAAAATTATCAATAAAAAAAATTTCACACTCCTTCAAATATAATAAAATAAAATTGTACAACATTTTAAATAAAAAAATATAAACATACTTATCACAAACTTCTACTACATTATTATTATAATAATAAAATCATATCACTCACACTTCCCAAAAAAATAAAAATACACCTATAAAAAGTTATTAAAATTTTGAAAAAACAAAATTTCAATTATAATGATGATGATGATGATGAACATCCACTAAGACCTAATTGATCTATCTACATAAATCCAATCATCTACAACTCAAATTATCATCTACAACTCAAATTATATATAATAAAAAATAAAAATATAAACATAACTTTTGGCCCAAGGGAACACAAACATCAACGCTTATTTTTGGATCGTATTTATTTGACCTAACGTTATCTACCGATAATGCTATATATAATATATACGAAAATAATCACGAGAAGCATGAACATAACTTTTTGCCGAAGCATCCAAAGGCAACACAAACATTTAATGTTTAATTTTGGATCATATTTATTTTATCAAAAGTTATCTACAAATAATTATATTAAATCACATAACTTTTTAGCTCAAGTAAGCCATATTTTGAATTCTTTATGAGTCTGGACTCTTTTTCCCCTTTTCTATTATTTAGATCGTATTAAATTTCTTTATGCACTTTGATAAAATAATAAATATTAATTATATTTATTTGTTAAAAATATATATTTTTTAAATTGGAATTAGTCGTAAGAAGTTGATGTGGCTAATTTTTCATTGTTATTGTTAGACTAAAAATAAAAAACAAACAACAAACATTTGAAGAAAAATATATATATTATGATATACATAAATTATTTTTAACTTTTAATTTTTTAATTTTATTATTTTAATATATTTATTCAACGAAAAAACTATATTATGATATACATAGATCATTTTTAACTTTTAATTTTATTATTTTGATATATTTATTCAATGAGTTGTTGTCAGCGTGCATGTTGGAGGATTTAATGGTTCATAGTCTTGGTCCTTGACTTTCAAGCACTTAAGTACTTACTCTAGCAAGGCCACAAACACAGAGATGTTGATTATAGGGATAGATTCAAGGTCGGGGACTTTGGGGTCTATGTGTGCATGTTGGAGTCCTAAGATGAGCAGAGATTGAAGAGAACCAAAGGTCATCCATCTTTGTTATCATTGGGAATTTTATTATTCTTTTTTCTTTGTTACTAGGTTTTTTTTTTNCATGCTTTAGTTGCTACTACTTAACCATTCATTTGAATATTCAATCCCCTTATTTTGTGATTTATGTTCAGAGGCTTTACATTGACCGTGAACTTTCCCAAACCGTCTTTTTCATCTACAAATCCATCACTAGCTTTTGCTTCAATTATGAACCCACATCATGGTTACATGGTAAGAAATCACCATGCTAGGAATCCTTTCAAACCCTACTAATGTTAGGTTCTTAGGAGATTTGAGCTAGCAATCACCAAAAGCTACAAGATTCTTCAGTGCATGGTCACATGTTTATGTAAATAGGTCTTGTAGATAAGCTAAGAATTTGTTGGTGAGTTGAATAGAGACAATGCTTACCCCAACCATT
>SNQJ01S0007683.1:117829-134232 GCA_010110895.2 Picea sitchensis
GACGATATGTGCATAATTCACTTCCATGTTCCCTGAAGATACTAAATAAGACTTTCTCCATGAGAAAAGTGGATCATCTTTTCTTCCTTATGTAACACACCTAACCCCTAGGTGCTCTTTTAAGGGGTGGGGCATCATAAATTTGTTTTCCTTAACTATATCAAACCCTGCATTCGGGGTCTCTATCCCATTCAGCTCGTCCTGAGCTTTCCATCCATGGTCTCCATGCTCAAAATCGAGCTCGGATCTGGCAATTACACCTCTCCCAAGTTCCTCAGGTGTTCATTGGTCGAGGCCACGGGGCTTCCACGTGGGTTCGACTTAATATACTTCTCCTTGAGTTCTCCGATATCCTAGAACTTCCAGCGTTCCTAATTCTATGGCGAAAATCCATCCATCAACAAATCCAATGACTAGATTGGGTCCTTGACTTACCCACAGGCTAACAAGGAATTCAGTGTCTGGCCTTCGGATTGAATCCAGGCCTAGCCCCTTCCCTCTGTCTACAATCACATACGACTGTGGGCTACCACCAGACGCCCAACCAACAGACGCCAAGACCACCATCGCGCGAATCCTCTGGGGTGGCAAATCTCTGAAGTTAACAATATGATGCCACATGTCCTAAGAGCATTTGACAGCTTTGATTCACTTTGGAACTCTAGGCTTCGACAGTTCTTGAGTCTTCACACACGCAAATATCCAGAGTGAGATCCTTCTGGAGTGTTGGATCTTTTGACACGCATCATCCTCTATTCAACGGTCATGATGAACTCTGACGCTCTGGCCTTCTGGAGTTCTTGACCCATGCAACACCACCCTTCTTCCAGAGTGAATTTTCTCCGAAGTGGAAGATCTTCTACCATGTGTCCTCCTTCACAGACGACTAAGATGACTTCATGACTCCAGCCTTCATGAGTCCTCGCACCTCCACTCTTNAGTTCTTGACCCATGCAACACCACCCTTCTTCCAGAGTGAATTTTCTCCGAAGTGGAAGATCTTCTACCATGTGTCCTCCTTCACAGACGACTAAGATGACTTCATGACTCCAGCCTTCATGAGTCCTCGCACCTCCACTCTTGAACTCTTATGGAGTACTACTGCTCCAGAGTGCGGGATTTGGTGACACCTATCCTTACCAACAGACGGCTCAAATCTGTTTCGCCTCCCAACTCTTTGGGAGTCTTTCCACCCTTCTTCTCTCGCTCCTCTAGAATGTGAGATCCCCCACCACGTGTCTCCGACTAACGGATGACTGAGATCTGCTCTGCTACTTCAGGCTTTGGGGTTTTTTGAAGCACCTCACCTGATTTCCTCTGGAGTGGCTCTTCTCTAGAGTTAACAATCTATTGCCATGTGTCTTCCCACGCCAATGGCAAGGATCTATTCTGACACTTCAGGACTTCGGTGATCTCACCCGCTCCTACTTATAACCTCCTGGAGTGTTCAGTCTCTGGACTAAAGGATCTTCTGCCATGTGTCCTTTATGATGGATGGTCAATATATACTCCGGCCTTCGAGGCTTCAGGAGTTCAACTCACTCCTCGACTGAAATCTCCCAGAGTTGGTCAGCGTCGGGTTGACCATGACCTATATATGACAGTCTTGATCATTCTGTGTAGACCCCCATATCAATGGTTCGTAACCTCCCTCAGGGTCCCAATGTTGCGCCATGTGTGGCCTTACCGCCACTTGACACATGGATCCCCACGTACTCTCAATTTGATACCCACATTCCCTTGATCGAACGATCGAGAGGGGTCTCGAAGGATCCATAGATCCACGGTCCACATTACTTCGCTACTTCTTTCTTCGGGAGTTTTGGCATTACTAAGCCTCTATTCTCCCAAAGCGGTCAATGTCGGGTTGACTACCTCATAGATCTGACGGTTGGGATGGCTCCCGGGCATCCTCAGATCTAAGGCCTAGATTAACTTCGGGACTTCGTGGATTTTACCTTTCTTATGACTAATTCACTCAATTTTCCGAACTCGCGAAGTCTAAAGGACTCAAGGGGTTAAATCCCATGCTCTTTCTCATATCCAACGGTCACAACAGACCTTGGCTCTTCTCAAACAGATCTTGATTGTTCGTCTTCCAAACAAAGGAACCTTCCCTTTCAATACTTCAATCTCGTTATTCTTCCTGAGCTTTGTTAGCTCTAAAAGGCTTAAGAGCTTTGCGCTCTTTCTCCTGAACTTAACACTTAGATGGGTCTTCTGCACATCCCTTGTGCTCCTTCGTCAAGTATAGAACTTAAGGAGTTCTCAGCCTCTGCCTGCCTGGCAGAGACTCTGTGCATACATGCACTACCTCTCTTGAGTTTAACAGGCTCCTCCCTTGCTTAAATTCACAATCAAATGGAATTAAAGGGACACATTATAACCATTAAGCAAGGAATTAAAGGGACGCAATATAGCTATTATATAATCATGTACATCCTTGAAAACATTCACAGGACATCCAATTTTATTACACAGTTACAGCTCAATTACACAGGGTATGAAAATACTTGCCTATTACAGGTTGCAGCCAACTAATTGATTGTGGGTGTGTGCCTTTCCACCGAACCATAGGCTCAGAGGCATTCATTCTTAGCACTCCGGCCACCTCAGTTCCAAGCCATGATATCCCTATGGAACTATGCCATTTCTCAGAGACCTTCTCTCTGTCATGGTATCCCGGTGAGGTTTATCAGATGCTTCCTCAGCATCAAGCTCACGTTCGGGTCCTTCAGGTCATGTTCCCTGCACTTCCTTTGGTTCGTGCATCTCCTTCCAAGCTTGTGCACTCGTCTGGTGTCTCTTCTCTTGCTATCCCTCTTCCTTATCGTCTTCATGTGTGTGTATCTTACCTTCCTTCTTTAGGAAGGTTTCCGACCTATCATGTTCCTTCTGTCAAAAGGAAGCTCGGGTCTGCAGGTCTATGTGGTACTTCGAGCTGACAGCCCATGTTTCCATTCATGGGGGTGGTTGATTATTCAACCACCAATCCTTTCCTTCATTAACTGATTCTTTCCTTTAGATATATCATGGCTCATACTTCAAGGCTTCATCCCCCCAACAGTCGGTTATTGGCAAATTAACAATAATACATTTACAATACTCCCATGTCATAGCATGGTGATCCTAATTTGATGATTAATCACAAGCTGGGGGAAATAGGGGTGTTAGAATCCCCTCCCCCTTAAAAGGAACATCATCCTCGGTGTTATTTCTCAATAACTCATGTTATGAATTCCTCATCCAGTTGTTGTAGAGGTCTTGACCCTCTTTCTTGGTCCGGTCCTTTTTAGTCTCTTGGCCCTCTTCGCCTGCCTTCAAAATTCTTGGACAATAAGCACATTAATCATAGTTTCATGCAAAAACATTTTATCATTGCATAGAATTCTAGAAAAATTTCACAACTTAACACAAAACTCATTTGTGCAGTTCATGGATTTACATCCACAGGGTTGTCTCATTCTCTTGTCTTGTTGTTTTCCCTAGACATACCCCTCATGTGCATGATCCTAATCAATAGTGTATGAGAATTATTAAATTCTCATCCTCCTTGCGGTCAGTCACCCTCCAGGCCCAAGCTCAAGCATTCCCTTCTCTGCGATAGAGTCCCTCGGGCGATCCATCTTGTCCTGCCAAGGTTTTCTCACACAAGAAGAGTTCCAAAGACTTTATCAAGCCTTACAGTCGAGGCGTCCCTCAGACTTGCTCTGTCGAGGCGTCCCTCCAACTTGTGTTGCCATAATGCAACATACTCTAGGGTGATCATGTCTTGCCACAGGTTTCCATGTCCCAACAATAGCCATATTTCATGCTTTGCAACTTAACAACCTTCATCTGTCCTCCCTGGACATGCCTTTTTGTTTCACCTGTCACACATGCATACTGAAATTATGAGACATCATCATAAATTTCAAATTCAGAATTTTTTTATTGCAAATCTGTCACCCACATATTTTCCAGTTCCATATTTATTTTCAGATCTGTTCCGCATGGAACTAGATCCATCATTCATGAGACTTTCCTTCCCATAGCAGTTTGGCTCAACAGGCAATTTTGGTCTTCCTTATGGGCTTACAACACTGCCATATCCAAAACCCTTTTCTCCCCGCAATTAATTCTTTACACAGCCAAACAAACTCTTAGTCTCTCATGCATCCATGTATGTATATATATATATATATATATTCAAAACCATGCATACTAACAGTTCATCACATCTATATAAACATGAAAAGGGGATCTCATTCCTTGCATATGCCTCATTTCAGCACACCAAACCTTTCAAAACGTAATTCAACATTTCAATGGATTTTAACAAATGTGTCAATATCCATGGCCACATTCATACCCAATGCACTCTTGCATTGATTTCAAGTTTGTCACACTTTATGACAGGGTATTAGCCATGGTGTGTTGGAATTTAACCAACCTCTTCACCATATGGATTATTCATTTTCATTCACTCTTATAGTAGGACCATGCTTCCTGCTACAGGCCGATCATGATCCCAAATCAGTACACATGAAACTCAAAAGTTTCACATGAATGCCTTTAAGCATTCTTCCTTCATTAATAACCAGGGTGCCAACACTCATGGCCACCCAAATTTGTTTTCTTTCAATTCTTACATAATGTAAGTAAAACATTGGAAGGTCCTCCTTCCTTACTGAAAAATTTATTGTCTGCCCTCTTAAGCAACATGCATTCCATGTAACATGCTAACTATGAGCACCTTTATTCCCATAGAACCAGTCCCCGCGACCACAGTCTAACGTAGAGTGCTAAACTCTACCTTACTTGACTGGCCTGAAGGACTCTATTTTTCTCTTCATGTGACCGAGAGTTGTGACCTCGTCTTTATTCTTTTCAAACATTATCCTTTCAGCTCCCGTGTCCAGCCGCTATGATCCTGACTCAATCCCTTGTCTATTAGTCAACGGTGTAGATCTGCCTTCCCCTGGATCCAATGGTTGGAAGGGATTACAGAACCTCAACTAGCTTGTGGTTTAATTCTCCTTCCGATCTCCGTAATGAATACGGGTCGTTTGATCTACGATTGTACCCCAAACTCAAAATAAAACTATATTGAGTTTAATTTATGGGTACAGGTCCTGACATTAACCCGCGTGCATATACCTTCCCCGCAATGAATACGGGTCATCGATCTTATCCCTAGATCGATTCTAAACCACACAATTCCAAAAACAACAATCCCGGTGTAGAAGTATTTGACAGAGATTTTAGACTGAGAGCAGAGCCTCGTTTTTCCAAATTCAAACACATAACCCAATCACAATATGAGTTTACATGGCATTAATGCATGGGTTCCTTGCAGGTCCACCCACTAATCGTGCATAGATCAACGGTTCACACTGATTGCAAAATCCCCAATGTGCTCTCTCTTTATCGAAGAGTTCAATCTCCGCAATCAGAAAGGTGCTCGCCCAACTCTTTTAATCGTGGTCGTTGATCATCCACCCGACGAGATCAATGGTGTTGGTTGATTGCGAGCCGTGAACTAGCGCGCTCGTTAATTTCACCTTCACGCTCCACAGTCAATATGAGTCATCTGATCTACGATCAGACCCCAAACTCAAAACAAAGCTACATTGAATTTAAATTACGGGCACGGGCTCCATTGTTAACATATGTGCCCATTCGATCTCCGCAATGAATATGGGTTGTTGATCTTATCAAATGACTGACGTTTGATTTGTTAACTCCAGTGGATCTTGAAATCAATCTGACAACTGAGATCGATTTCCTTCTGATGAATGGCTCGTGTTCACTTCCTCTATCAGGTTCTTGATTAACCTTATTTGATCATGGTTTTCTTTCACGATCCTCACGATCTCGATCTGTAGTTGATCGAAGGGATTTCTACAATCTCTTAGTAAAGGTTTTTGACCTTTTGAGTCAACAAAGATCATTTGGTTCAGATTCTCCTGCATCATACAATAAGTCTTCACTTCCAGAGGTTCACACCTCCATCATTCGAGTTCTCCTTCCCGAATCATACCCTACTTGGGTATCCATGGAATACAACAGCCCTTTCAAAATTATGTGCATAACATGAGACAATAAAATATTTTAGAAGGGATTCTCACCCAATCTTGTCATACCTTGAGCCACATAAGCATTAACATTTTTATACCTGTTCTTGGCTACTAGCACCCTCTTTCTGATTTTTACCTCATCAACAGTTCTTTATGGGGATTTTTACATTCCATTCAACAATCTTTCACCCGCAGTCTTCCCATGGTCATCCTCTACTTGAGGTTTCCCATCATTGGCAACTGTCTCTCTCAACAGTTCCAGTCTATTTCCTTCTACATGTGACATATATCATAAATACAATAGTCGTCATGTAAATTAAAATGCAAGTACCATAGCATTTTAAATCAATAAAACATTTACTTTCATCATTAAATCAGCTTTCTCATTCCAGAGACAACATAACACACAACAAGAAAAGAGTTAGGGGCTCTCCCCTTATTTCCAACTCCTTCCACACAACCTGGGACTTTCAACCCAGCTGAGTTATTTCTAAGGCCTTACTACCTTTTCTTGATGTGGCCTCAACCAAGACTATTCAATCAAACATACTCATTTATTCATTGTCTCTTTTTCCAGCTGTACTTGTTCTCACAGCTGCTCATCTAAGACCTACAACTCTGTAAGCAATTAAGGGTTCTTAGGGTGGAAAAAGTGTTCATCCTTTTTCCTTTTCTTTTCTTTTGCAACTTACTCCATGTTGGGATCTCCCTGCTCCTTTCCTTGAGCAGCATTGGTTAGACCTCACCCTAACATTTTTGGTACAACAACATGATTTAATAGCAAGCTTTTTGTTCCTAGTGAATCATGAACATGTGCATCCACTTACACATTTTGTTTTAAAATGTAATCCAAGATTATTATATAGACAGGTATTGCAACCCATTGCCCAACCTTCAACAATTATTAGGGTTGTGACTCTGTTTTTCTGACAGATTCCTTACACAGTTCCTTCACAGGGAACTCCTTCAGCATGCAACTTCCTCATTGCATATCCATCACTATCTGTGATGGCCTCAACCTTAAGTTAGCTTCATCTTGTTACCAAGAATTCTTTAAGGAATATAGACATGCATTTCTGACATGCATCCAGATTATGTATCCACGCATATTCTAGTTTTTGTTAACTTACATCCATGATGTACTTAGCCATATTCATAATCATAAGCCTGCATGTAGTTGTCATAGGTATTTTTCACATCCCACATACATCTTTACTTTTAAGATTAGTCAACTCAGGATTGTTCACAATCCTTCTCATGTAATCCTCAAAGGTATAATCATTTGCCTCTTGTCATGACAACAAAGCATCCTTGCTCATTTACTCTTTCATCTAATTATATTAGTATTTCTTGAGGAAATGGGATACATTCCCCTCAAGCTATCACTTGGAACATAACTTTCATGACTCTTCAAGAAAGAGTCAACCATGCATCCATGGTATTCATTTCATCTGGACAAGAGCAATTCTTGCCTTATATTTCACTCATCAGGGCAACCATATTGTTCCTTTAGTATACCTATACTCTTACATCATACATGTGCATCATTTATGCCTAACTGGTATTAATATCAGGTTTCATATTAAGAAGCTTCACAATGCATTAAACCCATGCACTCAAGCATAATTAAACACAACTAAATATTCATCATGCTAGCTTATTGCTTGCACCTTTTCCATGTCATTCACACACATGGACATATCAGTCTTCTATATCCTTTTCCCAAGGATCTTCCAATCATCCTTATGATCATGTATACACATTTGTGTATATGTAGGTGCATCTCTTGCACCTTTTTACCTCATGCATTCACTCTAATAGTTTAATTTTATCATTAGTGTCCTTTAGTTTGATATTTCAGTCACTTACAAGACTAATCTCACAGTCATATCTCATAATGATGTTGCCTTCTCTTATGGCAATAACCAATCAAGGTCACTTTCCTTTTTATGCGACAATAGCTAACAAGAAAACCTTCTTACCTCAGCGTCCATAGGGCTTTACCCATCTCACTTTTCCTCTTTATGTGACTCGTGCATGGGCCCAAGCAAGCCAAGTGTTGTTGTCGTGCTCTGATACCAATTTGTAACACATCCGACCCCTAGGTGCTCTTTTAAGGGGTGGGGCATCATAAAAAAAATTTCCTTAACTAGCTCAAACACTCCATTCAGGGTCTCTATCCCATTCAACTCATCCAAAGCTTTTTAGCGGTCTCCATGCTCAAAACTGAGCTCAGAGCTGGAAATTATACATCTCCCAAGTTCCTCAAGTGTTCATTGGTTGAGGCCACGGGGCTTCCATATGGGTCCGACTCAATATACTTCTCCCTGGGTTCTTCAATATCCCAGAACTTCCAGCGTTCCTAATTCTATGGCAAAAATCTATCCATCAACAAATCCAACGACTGCGGCTAACCCACAGGCTAATAGGGAATTCGACGTTTGGCCTTCAGATTGAATCCAGGCCTAGCCCCTTCTCTCCATCTACAATCGCATACAACCGCGGGCTACAACCAGATGCCTAGACAACATGTGCCAAAACCACCACCGTGCGAATCCTCCATGGTGGAAAATCTATGAATTTCACAATCCGACGTTGTGTGTCCTCAGAGAATTTGATGGCTCTGATTCACTTTGGAACTATGGGCTTCGGTAGTTCTTGAGTCTTCACACACGCAAATCTCTAGAGTGAGATCCTTCCGGAGTGTCGGATCTTTTGACACTCATCCTCCTCTATTCAACGGTCATGATGAACTCCGACGCTCTGACCTTCGAGAGTTCTTTACCCACACAACACCACTCTTCTTCTAGAGTGACTTTTCTCCGAAGTGGTAGATCTTCTACCATGCATCCTCCTTCATAGACGACTAAGATGACTTTGTGACTCTGGCCTTCGTGGGTCCTCACACCTCCACTATTCAACTCTTTTGGAGTACTACTTCTCCAGAGTGTGGGATCTGGTGACACCTGTCCTTACCAACGGATGACTCAGATATGTTTCGGCTCCTGACTCTTCAGGAGTCTTTCCACCCTTCTGCTCTCACTCCTATGGAATGCGGGATCCCCCGCCACGTGTATCCAACTAACGGACGACTAAGATCTACTCTGCTACTTCGGGCTTCAGGGTTTTTTGAAGCACCTCACCTCATTTCCTCTGGAGTGGCTCTTCTCCGGAGTTAACAATATACTGCCACGTGTCTTCCCACACCAATGGCTAGGATCTATTCCAACACTTCGACACTTCGGGACTTTGGTGATCTCACCCACTCCCGCCTATAACCTCCCAGAGTGTTCAATCTTTGGACTAAAGGATCTGATGCTATGCATCCTTTATGATGGAGGATCGAGATCTACTCCGGCCTTCAAGGCTTCGAGAGTTTGACTCACTCCTCGACTGAAATCTCCCAGAGTTGGTCAGCGTCAAGCTGACCATGACCTATATCTGACGGTCCTGATCATTCCATGTAGACCCCCAGATCGACGGTTCGTAGCCTCCCTCAGGGTCCCACTGTTGCGCCATATGTGGCCTTACCACCACTCGACACGTGGATCCCCACGTACTCTCGACATGATACCCACATTCCCTCAATCGAACAATCAAGAGGGGTCCCGAAGGATCCATAGATCCACGGTCCACATTACTTCGCTACTTTGTTCTTCGGGAGTTTTGGCGTTACTAAGCCTTTATTCTTCCGAAGCGGTCAATGTTGGGTTGACTACCTTATAGATCTTACGGTCAGTATGGATCTTGGGGATCCTCAGATATAAGGCCCAGATTAACTTCGGGACTTCGGGGATTTTACCTCCCTTACGATGAATTCGCTCAACTTACCGAACTTGCAATGTCTGAAGGACTCGAGGGGTTAACTCTCACACTCTTTCCCGTATCCAACGGTCACAACAGACCTTGGCTCTTCCCGAACAGATCTCATATGCTCGTCTTCCAAACAAAGGAACCTTCCCTTTCAATACTTCAATCTCGCTATTTTTCCTGAGCTTTGTTAGCTCTGAAAGGATTAAGAGCTTTGCGCTCTTTCTCCTAAAATTAACACTTAGAAGGGTCTTCTTCACACCCCTTGCACTCCTTCATCAAGTATAGAACTTAAGGAGTTCTCATCCTCAGCCTGCTTGGCAGAGACTCCATTCATACATGCACTACCTCTCTTGAGCTTAACAGGCTCCTTCCTTGCTTAAATTCATAATCAAATGGAATTAAAGGGACACATTATAACCATTAAGCAAGGAATTAAAGGGACATAATATAGTTATTATATAATCATGCACATCCTTGAAAACATTCATAGGACATCCAATTTTATTACACAGCTACAACTCAATTACACAGGGTATGAAAATACTTACCTATTACAGGTTGCAGCCAACTAACTGACTATGGGTGTGTGCCTTTCCACCCAACCATAGGCTCAGAGGCATTCATTCTTAGCACTCTGGCCACCCCCGTGCCAAGCCATGATATCCCTAGGGAACTATGCCATTTCTCAAAGACCTTATCTATGTCACGGTATCCCAACGAGGTTTATCAAATGCTTCATCAGCATCAAGCTCACGTTCGGGTCCTTCAGGTCGTGTTCCTTGCACTTCCTTTGGTTCGCACATCTCCTTCCGAGCTTACGCTCTAGTCTGATGTCTCTTCTCTTGGTGTCCCTCTTCCTTACCATCTCCGTGTGTGTGTATCTTACCTGCCTTCTTTAGGAAGGTTTCCGACCTATCCTGTTCCTTTTGTCAGAAGGAAGCTTGGGTCTATAGGTCTCTGTGGTACTTCGGGCTAATAGCCCATGCTTCCATTCATGGGGGTGGTTGATTATTCAACCACCAGTCCTTTCCTTCATTAATTGATTATTTCCTCTAGAGATATCATGGCTCGTACTTCAAGGCTTCACTCCCCCAATAGTCAGTTATTGGAAAATTAACAATAATACATTTACAATGCTCCCATGTCATAGCATGGTGATCCTAATTTTATGATTAATTACAAGTTGGGGGAAACAGGGGTGTTACACCTTAAAAACAATATCAAAGAAGATCGTCGCACCCTGCTCAATGCTTAGGGTGTGACGATGCTTGATTGTCGCATGCTTCACCAAAATTGGACTACGACGTCGCCATAGGCTGCTTGTACATAGGGTGCAACGATGCTCAAACAAGAGAAAAAAGTGAAATTCACGAAAGTTCTAGAAGGGAATCTTCTAGAAGGTGAGGTGGCCTCTGATTGGTTTGGATCTTACTCACTTTACTGATTTAGTGGGATCATCCTAGTCTCCTCATCCATCCCTCTTTCACCCTATATAAAGAGGGATCTCTCATGGGAAAATCTAGGCTTGCTTATGCATGAATAATTCTATTGAAGATTGTACTTGTGATAGCTTTGTTTTAGCTTTCCAAGTCAGGTTGTGAATGATCTTCATAAAAAGCATTGCAGCAAAGGTGTGTGCGTTTAAGTAAAGGGCCATTGGAAGGGACCTTGCAACATCAAGGCATGGGTTGTATTCTCCACTTTCATTCAATATAATGCAGTAATACATTTCTTCCATATAAAAGTGTCTCTACTTTTATTGTATAACTCCTTGATCTTATACATAGACTTCATTGGAATATATATATATATCGTTGTTCTCTCTCTTTTTTGTTTTGTGCTTCTTAACAGGTTCACCATCCCACAAATCCAAAGATGGAGCAGCAAGGATGACACTAGCAAGGATCAAGCGTCATTTAAATGGTATGTTGTTTTTCCCTCTCTGAACTAGTTTATATGACAATGAAATCTAAGGAGAAACTTGTATTCTACCCTATTTTGTTCGAGCTTCTTGTTGAAGTTAGGGAGATTAGTTTGTGTATGCACTTACTGGTTTGTCCGATAACAGATGGGTATAAGCATTATGGTTGATGAGTAGTCAAATAAGGACAAGTTTTTAAGATGACCCTCGGTCTTGTCATCATATTTCGACTCAACATTTATATAGGTTTGTCAGGAAACAAAAAGAAAGAGTCTTAAGTGCCTTGTTTGATTGGAAAATCAATTTATAGTGTCATTTCTACCTTAGGTTGCATTTATAGCCCATTTCTTCTTTGAAGGTAATTGAGCTACTTTTCTTGCAACTTCGGTGCATTGGAAGTTAATCACGTTTGTAAATAGTGTTTTATGGGTGCTTATATTCTTAATCATGCACATAGTTTCATAGTGGTCATGTTACTTGGAACCTGTCACACACGCGACCCCTAAATACTCTTTTAAGGGGTGGGGCATCATAATTTCGTTTTTCTAAACCATGACACATCCTCTTTCTGGGATTTCCATCATGTTATACTCGTTCAGGGCCTTCCAACCACTGTCTTCATGCTCAGGATTGGAAGAAATGCCCTTCCATAGTCCTTCGAGCACTTACTGATCAAGGGTCATGCGGCTTCCACGTGGATCCAACTCATATGTATCATCCCAAGTTCTCTAAAATCCCAGAGCTTCCAGCGCTCCTAAATCTATGGTGGGATTCCATCCACCAATAAACCGATGGTGGGATTCCATCCACCAATAAACTGATGGCAGATCTCCCTCCACATTAACGCATATGATTAAGGATAATTCGATGTTCGGTGCTTCGACATTGAGCGCCCCTTTTCTGTCTACGCATGAAACCTCCCGAAGTCTCGAAAACTTGCCATGCGGCCCTGGCCTTCGGGCCCTTCGGTATCTCTACAACACTACACCCTAACTCTTATGGAGCTCCTATCTCCCGAACTTTCAAAACAATGCCACGTATCTCTAGCCCTTCCAACTTATCCTCGACGCCACGCTCCAAACGTCCAGAGTCCCAAAGTCTCAACCTCTCGGAGTCCCGGTCACATCACCAACCACTTTGGCCAGGCGAGCACATACCAGAGGCTGACATGTAGCAAGGGCCAAGGGTGACATGCATCCTCATCAGGGGGTGACACGTGTCATGCTCTAATAAGCATAAGGGGTATGCAAGATCTCCATATCCCGATGACACGTGGCACCTTAGTTGTTGGTCCATGTCACCCTGGATGATGTTAGTGAGCCACGTCGACCCCAGACAAACAATATTCTAAAGTCCTTTAGATCTCACGATTGAGATCTATCCACGTAGATCCATAGATCCACAGCTCCCGTTACTTCGTAACTTTAGGCTTCAGAGCTTATCAACTCACCACATCTCGAATCCCCCAGAGTGCTAAGTCTTCGAAGTATCAGATCTGGCACCACATGTCTTATACTTGTCAACGGTGGAGATTTACTTCGACATTCACGACTTCAGG
Source organism: Picea sitchensis (assembly GCA_010110895.2). Classification (NCBI taxonomy): domain Eukaryota; kingdom Viridiplantae; phylum Streptophyta; class Pinopsida; order Pinales; family Pinaceae; genus Picea; species Picea sitchensis. The sequence goes on from SNQJ01S0007683.1 coordinate 131,181, forward strand.
AGTCTTCACACTTTGAAGACTCTTGGCCAAGTTCCTCCAGAGTGCTAAGTCTCTGGACTATCATATCTCCTGTCACATAGCCTCTCATCCAACAGTTCTAGTCCAACAGACTACATTTGATAGGGGACAAGAGGGGGCCATGTGTCGCTTCACGACATGTCTGGTTGGTTGAGCAGTTAAGAAGGGTTCTTGACGAAGTCCTTAGATTGACAGTTGAGAAGGGTCCCGTGGTATCTGAGGATTGATGGTCCACATCACTTCGTAAATTCAGCCTTCGAAATTTTTGGAGGTGCAACACATTTGTTCTCTCAGAGCGGTCAACGTCGGGCTAACCTCAGCGTAGATCTAACAATCAGGGAAATTCCCAAGTGTCCTTAGAACTACGACACGCGTCGCTTCGTGAATGGTAAGTGGATTTGAGTTTAACAGGGGGACAATTCCCATGGTAACAGGTAAATGATTGCCAGTTGTCGGTCCACCGTCAAGCCACCGACTTGACAGGTCATCTTCGACATAGTTTGGTCTTTGCAATACTTATTTTCCTGGGGCTCCGGACTCTCGGAGTCCCGAAAACTTAGCTCCCTCCGAACTTAACTAAGGGTTCCTAGGCCTTGGTCATATGGGCCCTCTAATGAGTCTCGGGCGGTAAGCTCAAATCTTAGCTGAGATTTGGTTAAGGTCATTGGCACAAGCATGTGGTCTCTTAGGCTATTGGTTTGAAGGAAGCGCCCTCCACTCACATAACTTAGGTTATAACATGGAGAAAGGTAATTTTGAAGGGTCAATAGAATTGTAGCAATCTCGTAGAGTTTGCCACAACTCTAGTACTGTGAATTTAATCCCTAGGAAGAATACCTTGAGGATTTCGCAACTCGCCCAGAGGTCACACTGATCATCTTATAACCATTTGAAGGCAACAATTTACAGAATAACATTAATCATTTTCCTTATGAATCAAACACTACAAATCTTAGTCACAGACACAGACATTCAAATCATACATTCCAATTTAAGTGCACAAGGATTAAGAATTACTTATCTATTACAAGCTACAACCAACTAGCTGACTGTGGGTGTTCGCCTTTCCACCCAACCATAGGCTTATAGGCATTCACTCATAGCTCTTTGGCCACCCCCGTGCCAAGACGTGATATCACTAGGGAACTTATGTCATTTCTCAGAGATCCTCTCTTTGTCACAACAACCCTACGAGGTTTATCAGATGCTTCCTCAGCATCAAGCTCGCGACCTTCCTCTTTTCTTCTGCATATCTGGGTCTCTCCTGCTCTCTGCAGAGCCTAATGTGCCTCTCCCTCAACTGTTTGCACATGTATATCCTCCTTCATGCCTTTCCCAGGATGGTTCTTGACCTATCTGGTTCCTTCTGTCAGAAGGAAACTCAGGTCAACTTGTGTCTGCAGGACTCTGTAGTACTTTAGGTTGAAAACCTCATGTCTCCTCAGCCAAACCACACTTCTATTCATGGGGGTGGTTGATTATTCAACCACTAGTCCTTCCTTCATTAATTGATTCCTCTCATTGGAATTTAGAGGGGGTTTGTTATTCCCAACAAGGGGAAATTTGGGGTCATTTGACATAATGAACCCTCTCTTATAGTTTTCCCATTCTTTCCTCTAGTGATATCATGGCTAGTACTTAAAGGCTTCACCCCCACAGTCTGTCGTTGGAAATCTAAACAAAATACATTTACATTGTTCACATGCCATAGCATGGTAATCCTAATTAATGATTAATTACAATCTAGAGAAAACAAGGGTATTACAATCCCCCCCCCCCTTAAAAAGGAACACCGCCCTCGATGTTCTTTCTCAGTAACACATGTCATTCCTTTCTCATTCAGCTGCTTCAGAAGTCTTGACCCTCTTTCTTGGTCAAGTCCTTTTTCATATTCTTAGCCTTCTTCACCTGTCTTCGCTAGTTCTTCGACATCAAGCACATTAATCACAATTTTCATGTGAAAACGTATTTTTGTTGTATAAAATTCAAGAAAAATTCATAACTTAGCACAATACTCATCTATGTAGTTCGTGGATTTGTATCCAAATGGCTATCTTGTTTTCTTGGCTCACTGTTTTTCCTGGACATACCCATTGTGTGCATGATCGCAATCAATAGTGTAGGCGAATTGTCAAAGTCCCTTCTTCCTTGCGGTCACTCGCCCTCCAGGCCCAGCCTCAAGCATCCCCTTCTCTACTATACAGTTCCTCGGGTGATCCATCTTGCCTTGCCAATGCTTTCTCGCACAAGAAGAATTTCAAAGACTTCATGTTAGAATATGAAAGATTGTGTGCTCATTTTACCGTTGACAATACCCTTGTCACCCAACCATAGGCCAAAGCCACCCTTCGAGCACCTTAACCTTGACAGAGAATCACTCCGGAAGAAAACCCTAGGCTAGATATACAAACAAAGGGTAGTGCACCTTTCCCCAAGGATAACGCATCACAAAGAGCTGATCAGATAGTCCAAACCCTAGCCAAGAGATAGTCCAAGCGTAACTGCTAGCTGCAGTAGCTACAACGACAGCTCTCCTCCAAACCTGTGCACAAGACTGCAACTGCACTACGCAGAACTGGCTCTCTGCAACTGTCGAGATGTGTCAAATGAGAGACTGGCGCCATGTATTTATAGTGGTTCTGGCAGACTTACTAGGATCGACTTCTCCTTCTGGGTACCTGTATGTTCAGTATATATTAATTCTTCTGGCCGACTTCTTCTCTTGGAGGCTAATAACCTAATACATATTATCTTCTTGAACCGGCAAGTCTTCTAGGGTTATTAGCCAACTCATTAGGGTTTCTCTTGCTTCCCGGAGTCTTCTATTCTCATCAGGTTCACACGTGGAGGTAAATACCTCCCGCAGCTACCATAATATCAACACTCCCTCCTAGCTAGGGAGGTATTAAAGGTAATGGTCTTGAGCACAAAAACATACCATTCACCCGGTAGCATCAACATAGTTGTATAGACTAGATCATGACTAGATCATGAGCACCATCATCATCATCAGTGTCATCAACTGCATCATCTC
>SNQJ01S0007683.1:146550-198730 GCA_010110895.2 Picea sitchensis
TTGTTCAATGTTTCTGACTGAGAAGAATTTTGTTAGGGCATTGTACATCTTCTTTGATGAGTCAAGATGGGAGATGTAGGGTATCAAGTGGTCTTTTATATATTCCACTATGATACTCATAGCATTGATATCATTGTCTTTGAACTTCTCCATAGTTGCAACATTCTGCGGTTCCTTCTCTTTTCCTTCTTCAAACTCTGGCTTCACGATCTTTCCTTTCACGATATCTAACACTTTATTCTTAGCAAGGATGAGTTCAATCCTTATCTTCCATGCTCTGAAGTTAGAGGCTCCATCTAACTTGTTCTCTGACTTCATAGAGTAAGTCATGGCTGCTTGACTTGGTCAACCCTAGATTTGACCAGAAATTCAAACTTCATGTCTTGGCTTTCTGAGAGTACCAGGAGATGCACTGGGCTAGGGTGCACTGGGCTAGGGTGCACTGATCTATACAGAGATTAGGTCAATCCCTTCACTTAAGGTGCCTCAACAAGAGGATTAGGGTTTCTGCAACTGCACCTGCTAGTAACCCTAGCTGCAGTGTCTTGGAAGTTGCTCCTGCTAGTAACCCTAGTGGCAGTTCCTCAATGAGCTCAATATCCTAGCGGCTATGCTTCCTTCCAGCGTTTAGATTGAATGAAGGAGGTGTGGGCCCATAACCTGTTAGAATATGAAAGATTGTCTGCTCGTTTTACCATTGACAATACCCTTGTCACCCAACCATAGGCCGAAGCCACCCTTAGAGCACCTTAACCTTGACAGAGAATCACTCCAGAAGCAAACCCTAGGCTAGATAGCCAAAAAAGGTAGCGCACCTTTCCCCAAGGATAGAGCATCACAAAGAGCTGATCAGATAGTCCAAACCCTAGCTAAGAGATAGTCCAAGCGTAACTGCTAGCTGCAACAACTGCAATGACAAATCTCCTCCAAACCTGCGCACAAGATTGCAACTACACTGCGTAGAACTGGCTCTCTGCAACTGTTGAGATGTGTCAAATGAGAGACTGGCACCCTGTATTTATAATGGTTCTAGAAGACTTACTGGGGCCGACTTCTTCTTTTGGGTACCTGTCTGTTCAGTATATATTAATTCTTCTGGCCGACTTCTTCTCTTGGAGGCTAATAACCTAATACATATTATCTTCTTGAGCTGACAAGTCTTCTAGGGTTATTAGCCAACTCATTAGGGTTTCTCTTGCTTCCCGGAGTCTTCTATTCTCATCAGGTTCACACATGGAGGTAAATACCTCCCGCAGCTACCATAATATGAACACTTCATTGATCCTTACAGTCGAGGCGTCACTTAGAATTGCTCTGTCGAGGCATCCCTTAGGCTTGTGTTACCACAACACAACATGTTCAAGGGAGATCATGGCTTACCACAGGGTTCTCATGTCTCAACCGTAGCCTCTTTCATGCTTTCCGACTTGACCGCCTTCATTTTTCCTCCCTAGATAGATCCTTTTATCTTACTTGTATTACAGGTACATAAAAATTATGAGATATGATTATCAATTTCAAATTCGAAATTTTTATCACAAATCTGTCACCCACATATTTTCCAAATTCCACATTTAATTTCATATCTGTTCCGCACAAGAAATATATTCATGAGCATGGGACTTTCCTTCCCATAGCAGTTTGGCTCAGCAGGTAATTGGTCTTCATTATGGGCTTTCATCACGGCCATATCCAAGACCCGTTTCTTCCTGCAATTCATTTTTTATACAACCAAACAAACTGTTATATATATATATATATATATATGCTCACAACACATTTAGAATGGCATCACAAACATTCCTTAACTTGTGCATTCTAACAGTTGCATCACATCTCTCTATAAACATGAAAGGAAACCTCATTCCCTACCTATGCATCATTTCGACATACCAAACTTTTCAAAATGTAATTCAACCTTAAGTGAACTTAGTCCAAGGTGCCAACATCCATGGCCACATTCACATACCATGCACCCTTGTGTTGATTTCAAGTTCGCCACACTTTATGTCAAGTAATTTGCCATGGTGTGTTGGAGCTTAGCCAAGTTCTTCACCATATGGCTTATTCATTTTTGTTCATTGTTGTAGTAGGACTATGCTTTTGACTATAAGATGATCATGATCTCAGATCAAAACATATGAAACCAAAAGTTTCTCTTGAGTGCACCCAAGCATTCTTCCTTCAGTAGTAACCAGGGTGCCAGTACTCATGGCCACCCAATTTTCTCTTTTTCTTTAACACCTCTATTGTTCAGATAGAGTATTGGAAGGTCTTCCTTCCTTAATGGGCAGTCCATTACCTACCCTCTTATGCAATCACCCATTTCCTCAATGTATTTGATGCAATGTGCTAACTATGAGCACCTTCATTCCCCAACTCCCTAGAATGGTCATTGTACCCATGGTACTTTTTACTCTTGCATTTTCTTGCAAGGATTATAACTCATCATTGGCTGGAATGGACTTCCTCTCTCTATTATTCGGGTTATGTTACTGAATCATACCCTACTTGGGTATTAATGGCATACAACAACCACTTCCAAATTATGTGCATATCATTAAGATAATGACATATTTTCAAAAGGGATTCTTACCAAATCCCTTCATACCTCATGCCACATAGGTATGAACATTCTTATACCTGCTCTGGCTGCTAGATCCTAGCACCCTGTGTGATATTACCTCATCAATGGTGCTTTTTGGGGACTTTTAAAGTCCCTTCAACAATCTTTTAACAACAACCTTCTCATAGTTATCCTTTGCTTGAGGTTGTCCATCATTGGCAACTGTCTTTCTCAACATTTCCAATTCCATTCTACACATGATATACATCATAAATATGTTAGTCATTATGTAAAATAAAAACGTAAGTATCATAGATTTCTCGTCAATAAAATATTTTCACATATCATCTTTCCAATTTTCTCTTATCCTAGAGAACACATTAGACAACAAGAAAGGAGTTAATGGATTCTTCCCTTTTTCCAATTTCTTCTACACCACTTGGGATTTTCAGCCCATCTGAGTTATTTCTAAGGCCTCACTGTCTTTGCTTAACATTTATTTAACCAAGCCTATTCATTTAAACATACTCATTTACTCATTCTCCCTTTTCCAGTTGTACTTGTTCTCACAGTTGCTCATCTAAGACCTACAACTATGTAAGCAAATCATAGTTTTTAGGGTGGGAAAAGTGTTCGTCCTTTTTCCTTTTCTTTGCTTTTGCAATTACTCCCTGTTGGGATCTTCTTGTTCTTTTCCTTGAGCAGCCTTGGTTAGGCCTCACCCTAACCTTTTTGGATACATCAACATGCTTTACTAGCAACTTTTGCTCACAATGAAATATGAACCTGTGCATTCTGCACATTACCATTCAATTATTAGAATGGTCAACATTCATTTGTTAGTCTTTCGCTCATACATTTTGTTGAAAAATGAAATCCAGAATTCTTACATATATATGTATATATATAGGCTTGTAGCCCACTGCTCAATTTCCATCAATCATTAAGGTCGTGACTCTGTTCTCCTGACAGAGTCCTTACACAGTTCCTTCATAGGGAACTCCTTTATCATCCAACTTCTTTATTGCATATCCTTCACTATTTGTGATAGCCTCAACCTTGAGTTAGTTCAGTTTTTTATCAAATATTCCATAAGGAATATAAACATGCATCTTTGTTATGCATCCATATTATTTCTCCACACATATTTCTTGTTTTGTTAACTTACATCCATGATGCACTTAACCACATGCACAATCATAAATCATTTAACTTATGATTGTTCACAATTGTTCTCATGCATCCCTCAAAGGTTTAGTCATGTTGCCTTTTGTCATGACAGTAGAGCATCCTTGCTCATTTACTCTCTCATCTATTTATATTAGTATTTCCTGAGGGAATGGAACACATTCCCCTCAAGCTATCATTCAAAACCAAACTTTCACGACTCCTCGTAATAGATTCGACCATGCATCCATGGTATTCATTAAATCTTGGCAAGTGTAATTCTTGCCTTACATTTCACTCATTTAGGCAGTCACATCGTGCCTTTAGTATACATATTCTCATACATTATATATATGTGCATCACTTGCGCATTTAATATCATTCATATCTACTTGGTCTTAATATCGGTTTTCATATCAAGCAACCTCACAATGCATTAAATTCATGCACTCAAGAATATACCGACATAGCCAAACATTCATCATGCAAGCTCATCGCTTGCACCCTTTCCATGTCATACATGCACATGGACATATCAGACTTCCAGATCCTCCTCCCAAGGATATTGTTGCCATCCTCATGACAAGCCTCATAGAGACACTCAACACTGAGCTTCCCTCTTAATTGAGGGCTTGCAGTCATATTATTCTTTTAAGCATGTATACACATATATGTAGGTGCATCTCTTGCACCCCTTTTACATTGTTGTTTTAGTTTTAATATTAGTGTTCTTTAGTGACAGATTACAGTCACTCATGTGACTAGTCTCACAGTCATAATTCATACTGATGTTGCCCCTCTTACATGGCAATAACAAACAAGGGTCACCTTTTTCCTTTCTACTGTAAAAACCTTCCATAATTCAGAATTCAGATGGGTAGTTATTGTATCACTCAAGGTAGTAAGATAACCACTTCTAGTCTCTTCTTCATGCCTCAATTAACTCTTGGTCAACAGAATTCTGCAAGGGGATCTTTTCCTAACTCTCTCTTATAGCTATCTGTGTACACCAAGCCATCTCCATATGGTTACCATCCACCTCTGGATGTCAATATGATCCATTGGTCATCTAAAGGTGTTTTGACACCTCCTTAATCAAACCTTGCATCGGTCTCCCATTGATCCTTATAGTCATATCGTATTAAGGCATTAGGCCGCAACATCATCAACTTTTCATTCTTAATGTCAACCCCTATTGTCATAAGGTCATCCTCATCTAAAAGGTCCATTAGTAGACCGTACCTTACAACCCACCACAGGTTATAACATGCCTAATTTTCATGTTCAATATTTTTCCATATGCATTATTATGCATGGACATGCCATTGAGTTGACATGAATATACACTCCATTAACATAACCATGAGATTTTGAACTTTCTCTTGTTGATTCACTTCTACCTTCATGAAGGTTTCTCTCAATCTATAGGGTTCCTCTTTACTTGCTTACTGGATTATTCCAACAATAATTTTTAGTCAGTAAATTGACCTTACCATTTCCATTAATCCTCTGATCGTGAGGAGTCATACACATTTACTGTGTTTAATCCTTTATTAAAACAATAATAATTATTGCTACAGATCCTTTCAATCCATTCACATCCAAGTCTTGCTATTAGTGCTTGTCAATATAATCCCATTCTTGTAGGATTGGCCATCATTTCCGAAAAGAAATGGTAGGCTTCCTCTGCCACAGACTAGGATCATTCTAATGTCGTTGAGTAAAATCCCAACTGAATTTTAAATCTGCATCCTTCTACTCGAGGAACGTATGAAGATGATTTTCGTTTGACAGTAATATTCTCAACAGACTCGCCATAGCCTTAGTAACCCAATCTTATGTCTGTACAACAACACATATGATTGCACAGTGAAGTCAACTTCTTTATTTGGAAACATTAGCAACATACAGTGCAGATTTCCAAAACATCTATCAATAGTGGAAGGTTTCATTCCTCGCTTCAGTAGAGGTTTACTAAGCCTCTTAGGAATGGGTAAAATAGGGTGTTACCCCTTAAAGTCCTCTAATAATATTTCTTCTTACGACTCGTGCATGAGCCTAAGCAGGCCAAGTGTTGTTGCCATACTCTGATACCAATTTGTAACACACTCGACCCCTAAATACTCTTTTAAGGGGTGGGGCATCATAATTTCATTTTTCTAAACCATGACACATCCTCTTTCCGGGATTTCCATCACGTTCTACTCGTTCAGGTCCTTCCAACCACTTTCTTCACGCTCAAAACTAAGCTTAGTATTGGAAGAAATTCCCTTCCACAATCCTTCAGGCACTTACTGGTCAAGGGCCACGTGGCTTCCATGTGGATCCAACTCATACGTATCATCTCGAGTTCTCTGAAATCCCAGAGCTTCCAGCGCTCCTAAATCTATGGCGAGATTCCATCCACCAATAAACTGATGACGGATCTCCCTCCAAGTTAACGCATATGATTAAGGATAATTCGACATTCAGTGCTTTGACACTGAGCACCCCTTTTCTGTCTACGCATGAAACCTCATGGAGTCTCGAACTCCCAAAGTCTCGCAAGCTTGCCACGCGGCTCCGACCTTTGGGCCCTTCGGTCTCTCTACAACACTACACCCTAACTCTTCTAAAGCTCCTATCTGCCAAAATTTTGAAACACTGCCATGTAGCTTCGACCTTTCCAACTTATCCTCGACACCACGCTCCAAACCTCCAGAGTCCCGGTCACATCACCAACCACTTTGGCTAGGTGGTCACATACCAGAGGCTAACACGTAGCAAGGGCCAAGGGCGATACACGTCCTCATCAAGGGGTGACACGTGTCATGATTTAATATGCACAAGGGGTCTGCAAGACGTCCATATCCCGGTGACATGTGGCACCTTAGTTGCGGGTCCATGTCACCCTGGATGACGTCAATGAGCCACGTCGACCCCATACAAACAATCTTCTAAAGTCCTTCAGATCTCATGGTCGAGATCTATCCACGACTCTCGTTACTTCGCAACTCCAGGCTTCAGAGCTTATCAACTCACCACATATCGAATCCCCTGGAGTGCCAAGTCTTCGAACTATCAGATCTGGCGCCATGTGTCCTCTACTTGTCAACGATGGAGATTTACTTCGTCGTTCATGACTTCGGGAGTCTTCACACTTTGAAGACTCTTGGCCAAGTTCCTCCGGGGTGCCAAGTCTCTAGACTATCAGATCTCTTGCCACGTAGCCTCTCATCCAACGGTTTTGGTCCAATGAACTACATTTGTCAAGGGACAAGAGGGGGCCATGTGTCACTTCATGATGTGTCCTGGTTGGTTGAGTAGTTAAGAAGGGTTCTCGACGGAGTCCTTAGATCGATGGTTGAGAAGGGTCCCGAGGGATCCGAGGATCGATGGCCCACGTCACTTCGTAAATTCGGCCTTCGGGAGTTTTGGAGGTGCAACACCTTTGTTCTCCCGTAGCGGTCAACGTTGGACTGACCTCGGCATAGATCTAATGGTCAGGGAAATTCCCTAGTGTCCTTATATCTACGGCCTGCGTCGCTTCATGACTGGTAAGTGGATCTGAGTTTAACGGGGGGACGAGTTCCATGATAATAGGTAAATGACCGCTAGCTGTCGGTCCACCGTCAAGCCACTGACTCAACAAGTCATCTTCGACACAATTTGGTCTTTGCAATACTTATTTCTCCGGGGCTCCGGATTCCCGGAGTCTCGAACACTTAGCTCCCTCTGAACTTAACCCATGGTTCCTAGGCCTTGGTCATATGGGCCCTCTAATGAGTCTCAGGCGATAAGCTCAACTCTTAGCTGAGATTTGGTTAAGGTCGTGGGCACAAGACTATGGTCTCTTAGGCTATTGGTTTGAAGGAAGTGCACTCCACTCACAAAACTTAGGTTCTAACACGAGGAAAGGCAGTTTCGAAGGGTCAACAAAACTATATCAGTCCCGTAGAGTCTGCCTCGACTCTAGTACTGTGAAGTTAATCCCTAGGAAGAATACCTTGAGGATTTCCCAACCAGCCCAGAGGTCACACTGATCATCTTATAACCATTTGAAGGCACCAATTTATGGAAGAACATTAAGCATTTTCCTTATGAATCAAACACTACAAATTTTAGTCACAGACACAAACATTCAAATCATACATTCCAATTTAAGTGCGCAGGGAATAAGAAGCACTTATCTATAACAAGCTACAACCAACTAGCTGACTGTGGGTGCTCTCCTTTCCACCCAACCATAGGCTTAAAGGCATTCACTCTTAGTGCTCTGGCCACCTTCGTGCCAAGCCATGATATCACTAGGGAACTTGTGTCGTTTCTTAGAGATCCTCTCTTTGTCACAACAACCCTGCGAGGTTTATCAGATGCATCCTTAGCATCAAGCTTGCAGCCTTCCTCTTTTCTTCTTCATATCTAGGTCGCGTGTTCCCCTCTGTGCGTGTGCTCTTTCCTAGTGTCTCTCTTGCTCTTTGCAGAGCCTAACACGCCTCTCCCTCAACTGTATGCATGTGTATATCCTCCTTCATGCCTTTCCTAGGATGGTTCTTGACCTATCCAGTTCCTTCTGTCAGAAGGAGACTCGGGTCAGCCCGGGTCTGTAGGACTCTGTGGTACTTCGGGCTGACAACCTTCTGTCTCCTCAACCAGACCATGCTTACATTCATGGGGGTGGTTGCTTATTCAACCACCATTCCTTCCTTCATTAACTGATTCCTCTCCTTGGAATTCAAAGGGGGTTTGTTATTCCCAACAAGGGGAAATTTGGGGTCATTTGACATAATGAACCCTCTTTTGTAGTTTTCCCATTCTTTCCTCTAGTGATATTATGGCTAGTACTTCAAGGCTTCACCCCCACAGTCAATCGTTGGCAATCTAAACAAAATACATTTACATTGTTCACATGCCATAACATGGTAATCCTGATTAATGATTAATTACAAGCTAGGGAAAACCGAGGTATTACAGAACCTATCTCAATTTAACCAAATCGATCCATTGCTCCAATGGTTGAGTTAATATTACTTCCTTCTTTTCCATATCTTTTGTTTATAACAATGTTATTCATTTTATTTTTTATTGAACTCTTGAATCTGACATTTATTTATGTCATCAAGCAATAAGTTTCAGGGTAATGTTCATTTTTCTATCTCCACCTTTTAGATAGTTTCCATTACTTTTTGTTCTCATTGTTTCCTCTTGGTATGAACTTAAGGTGACAAGGAGTTTCAACATTTCATCATCATCATCATCATAGTTTTCCACATAACCATACATGAGAAACCCCAAAGACTTCACCATAATTGACATGTGGTAACTAGGGTAACTATCGGCCCCGATTACAGAGCCTAAACCTAAGGGGATCAAGAGAGTTGAACCTATAACCTCCCCTACTTTAGGGGGAGAGATCTCATGTTTGGCTCATGACCACTTAAGCTAACCCTTGGGGCTAAAGCATCACCATAATATATATATATATATATATATAACACACACACACACACACGAACAATGATGTGTATAATTTTGTATTAAAAAATATCTTCATCTAAAACCCATTAGCGTGGAAATACAAAATTATTCACATCCTATAGGCAAAAAGATAGATAACTAAGTCCAAAATGTTCTTTTAGAGCCTATTCTACTATAATTTGAATGCTCCTGGCATGTATGTTGCCTTACACACTGCGATAATAATAAAACTACCCTATAATGCATAACATAAAAATAGAAAAAAAAAGACTAAAATTTCTACTTTTTGGGGCCCTCAATAGCATTTCCAACTTGGACATCCATGTCTTCACCTCTACCTTGATTGTCTTCATCCAGTTAATGCACAAACATCTTATCATCCACATAAACCTTCTTCACATGTGAGCCCCCACTCAAAACATTTTCATTTCTATAAAAGGCTTGAGATGATGAATCCTCTGTAGTTGTTATAGATGAAGGGTGGGGGAGGGGGAGTGGAGAGAAAAAACTTGTGTGGCAGACCCATATGAGCAATAAGCAGAGAAACCATAGATTTTAGAGATCCCAATTGGGATTCAAGTTCTAGATTTTTTCCATGAGTGATGATCTTGAAAGTACTAAATTCATGCTCAACATCCCTTATAGCAAGTATTTGAGATGTAGTCTCCCTAAAACAGTCATCATAAATTTTGTTCTCAATTCTTTGCTTGCATTCCCATTCTTCATGCATCCAAGCCCATCTAAAATTGGAGTTGGTGACACTACATTGGACATTCAATACCTCTTTTTCACACCTTTATAGACCTCTCTATATTTCCTTTAAGTTACAAAGTACGTGACACATATTTCTATAGTGACAATGCCCCATCATCTCTCTATGTATTACCCCCAAAACTTCAAAAAATGTGAGCTAGAAAGCACAAAAAAACCTCATTGGTAGTAATAGAGCCAACCAACAAATAACAGACCATAAGAAGATACTTTTGAAAATTAATACATAGATCCAAATCCTATAAACACGACATGGCTAGAATATATAACCCAAAATCCAAAGAGAGAAACCTACCAATACCAAGGAGAACCTTCATCACTCGTCCAAGATTAGATTGTAGATGGCTCCTTGAGTGAATCTCCCCACACCAGAGCTCCAAAAACCAAAGGTGATGACAAACAATAAAACCATGCAACTATCTAGCACCACCTTCAAATTTAACCCACACAAGGTACTGTCCATCCATCGAATAATTGATAAGAATGCACTTCGTTGATTTTGAATAGTAAAAAGGGAGACAAACAAGGTACTTTCCCATCTCATCGAGGCATTGAAGTGTGCCACCTATGAACCTTTTCATATTCATACAGTGTATTAACTAATATTAAGGTAGGGGGGGTTTGATCGAGGTAGCCCCATTTAATCTCATATACCCTTCGCTTAGGGTGAAGCCAACATTGGCTTATATATTGGCTTCGACATTTAGTTTATGAAATACATGATGACAAGAAACATAAGCTAATGTTGCATCAACCTAATGATTCTTAGAGTGAGGTGATGTAAGAACAATTTTCTCAGTGGCGATAGATATACTAGTGATTGGATTATAGTGGAAGAGTCTTTGATGATTATTATATGTGTTGCTCCTCTTTTTTTTAGCAAATTAATTCCTTGGTAAGTTGTTAATGCTTTCACCTTGTTATAAGTGGCTCATCCCATTCCCTAGGCAAATTTTGTTGTTTTCCCCTTGAGGTCATAGGTGACCCCCTTGCACTACCACCCCTAGTTTTTTTCTTCTAATTTTTTTTTCCACATAAAACAAATTGTAATTTTATTTAGCAAAAAACAAAATCAATTTCTTCAAATGTTTTTCAACATTGCATGATTCCTTCAAAGACATCCATTGTATCAGCAAAAACATTTTAGCCCAAAAGAAAATACAACTAACCATAGGTGTCACATATTATCATTGGACAATGACCTCAATCCTAGCCTTTTTCCCTTTCTTCTTTCTGACCTCTAAGTAGCCCCCCATAGGAGTGCCTGCATCAACCACTTGCATATCATTTGTGGGTAAAACCATCTCCTTATTAGATTCTAAGCTTTCAAACTCATGAGATCTTTTTATCCCTCTTGTTGGATTTTCATTGACAACTAGCTTCCCAATAGACTAAATTCCAAAGTTCATTACTTCTTCTTGGATATTTGATAACTGATTTATATCTTCATTCTTTTCCACTATTTCTTCATTGTCACTATTTTCTACCACTTGTGAAGGCAAATCCTTTTTACTTTGATCTTGTTTATCATCCAAAAGTGGTAGCTCATATGGTCACCAACTTTTAGAATTGGATGGATGATCCTTTTTTCTCTTTGGATGTGCTCTTGCTCGAGGACAAGATTCCTAAAGATGATTTGTTTGGTGCCAATTACGACACCTAAATGTTGTTTTCAAAATCCAAGACTTAAGTCCATTGAACTTTGTCTTATTTGAGATACATCCTGTTTGAAAGACCTTTACTAAGATCTATCTCCACATTGATTCGAGAATAAGTAATTATATCCAACTATATCCACTCGAAATATGCCTTTAGGAATAGGCCCAAAGAATTTTTTATATCTCTAAGCACTAAAAGATTTTAAAAAGGAAGTAGCAAATTTGGGAGATGAACCAAATTGAATTTTTTGATACAATCATAGTAAAGGAGACAAATTTTGAAAACCATGGGATAACAAAGAGACCTGATCTTCCTTAAAACCATGGCCCCGCCTCAAAGACTTTTTGATAATCATCATGATTATATTAAAAAAAAAAAAAAAAAAAACAGACCTCACCCCAAAACCATGACCCCTCCTCACAAACTTTTTAATAATCATCATGATTATAAAAATATACCCAAAAAAAAAACAAAAACTTTATAACATAAATATACCTCATAATTTTTGGTATAGTTGGAGTATATCCACTAAAACAAATTTGTTGTATGTGGCCAAAAACTATTAAAACGATAAATTATTGCAACTGATTTATATAAGAAAGGTAACCATTGACCTATGGACAAAAGATCTCTAAAGTTGGCACATAAAAATATAAAATCTCCATTATTATTCTTCACCTATTGGCACATAAAAATATAAAATTTCCACTATTATTCTTCACCTATATTAACTTGTTTTGGTTAAAAACTTAAAAGATAAAAATTAATGTAACATTTCTAACATAGAGTCCGTATTTTTAATTAACTTAAAATTAGCCGAATAAAGCCTTTAAGACCCTTACCCTACAAATAGTTCACTAGGGGCAACCAATGCTTTGATCCTAGATAAGACACACAAGCTTATCCAAACGAGAATGGATTGACCCGTACAAGACCAACCCTCCTCGGATGATTCCACGTCCATGTCTTATTTCATGTTTAATGGAAAGTGGCATGAGTTGGAAATTTTTTGAAAATGAAAGTAGAAAGTACCAGAGTTAAAAAAACAAGGGTAAGTAGAAAGCGTGAAGAGTTTACATTATATTGTAAAGTCTAATTCTAAAAGAAAATAGAAAAAAAAAAAGGAAAAAGATTTTTTTTTTAATGATAGAAGTTATTTCAAAATATTATAAGATATGGATATTTAATTATTATTATTATATTTTTTCATTAGTTTAAATTTATTTTAATTTTAGTTTTATTTTTTTAATTTTAATTTGAAAATTTCATATTAATTATAATTTTTTTTATATAGTTTATATTGTTGATTTGTCACTAGGAAAACCAGACTAAAAGAAGAACATTTTTTATCCAAATTGTTTGTGATGGGGAGTAAGACCATGAACTAGACATAGAGGAAAACCATAAACTATATTCAAAATATCTTAAACTGGTAGATCATTATCCTATACCTTGACATCTAGATTGAAGAGAGGCTAGAGTCTTGCTGCCTCTACAATAAAAAACAAAAAAACCAATGAACATAACATTCAAGAAATTAGACACGAGGGTTGTTAACATCAGGTGCAGGAACCTGTGGTTGGGTGTCGTGTAGCTGGGAGAAGTCCAATCCCTCCATTTTCTCAGCCAACAAAGAGACTTTGTGATCGAACAACTCACTTTACAATTGCACGTCGTCTAGTTCGAGCATGATCTCATTGTAGGCTTCGTTTCTCTCCACCAACGCCTTTCCCATCACAGATTTCATCTACATATACAGGTCCACTGTCTTGTGGTATTTTGTTTCCCTGGTTCTAGATGAACCGGTGTCCAGAACCCATGGACAAATATCTACATCCACATCCTCGTCCTGGATGAAGTGTTGTTGCAAACGAATCTCAGCCTCTATAGGTCAATCTATGCCTTAATTTTCAGAGGCATGTTAGCGCGAAAAACCTCGGCCGACTCCTCTACACCTAGCTGAACTCGCAAGGTAGGAAACCGACCACGTCATCTATGAGCCCTGCGATTGGGGCCACCTCTAATCAAGAAAACATGTAGAACCAAAGGATGAGCATATCAAAAGAACCAGGAACTAGAGGAAACACCAGGGGCCAGGGGATACACTAGAGACTAAAGAATGTGTAGAGCAACGAGAGGGAAATCCTCTAGGTGCATAAAACAGAGTCGCGGAGGAGGCCTACAATGGCCATGAAGACTGATTGTGACAACCTGGCACCATAACCCATTAGTGCATGGAGCATTCATTTCTAAAATGGGTGATTGAAACATCCAGAACCAACGTAGTACATGGTAAGTTACTAACAACAGGGACGAATAAACTTCTAATTCTCTAGCACCTTCCAACATTAACCGCTATATGTTATGATTGGAAGAATAGCTTGTAGAGTGGGGCCTCAAGGGTCTAGCGGAGGACGAACACATGAGAGCCCAATACAACTGCCTATCGCCACAATTATGTTCATGTCACCCTATCCGAGGGTTAATCTCAAATTTATTAAGTGTAGAGAGGGTTTGAATTTGTATAAATGCAAACTTTTTTAAGGAAGCACAATTCGAGGGAGGTTTGTATCTTAACAAATTTGATTTCTCTTGACAATAACAAATTTGAGGTTAATATGAATTTAAACTACTTTGGCAGTAACATCCAAAAATTTACATCATTAAAAATATGAATACTAATAAAATAACATTATTCATTAATGAAAAAGATAATAAGAAAGTGATATGATGCAGATATTCAATAACATATATAATATATAGTACATAGTAATAAATCTCAATTTGTCTTTTCCATTTTTTCTCCTAGCCACACTCCATCCTTTCCCATCTTGTCATATCAATCATAGGAAAAGGAGGGTTGAAATTTAACACCTTCCAAACCTATAATTCAAGATATTGCATTGATTAATAATTGTATTTTAAATATCAATTGATGGGATTTATAGATTGTTAATTTTGAAGAAAGTTTAAATGGAATTTGTTTAAATTTATCTATTTTAATAAGTATAATAAAAATAATGTTATAAATGTAGTAGGTTAAAGATTTTACTAAATGAAGAAGATTTTTTGGGAGGAAAGAAATTGGATTCGTAGATTTAAGTGATTATTTCTGTAAAATCCGAGTGTCCTAGGAATTTTTCAGCATGCTGAATCCTTTTCTACATTCAGAAATGAATTCTAAACAACAAAAAATAGGGATTCGTGTAAATTTATATCTTCCCGCCAAAAAAACCTTTAATAGAACAACTAACCAACACCTTTATAAATATCTCATTTTGTAAAACTCCACAAAATATCAAATCTTACTAAAATATTAATGAGAGGTTTCACAAATAAACTTCCAAATTATATACACAATTTGTTCAATTTATTTACAAACTCTACATAAATTTACAAATTTAAAATACAAATTATTTTAATTCCAACTACAATAAATAATTCATTGTCTAATTTTCCTTCTCTTAATTCAATGCTTTTTATTTTTACAAACACTACATATTATTTAACAAGTTTAAATGTTCTAAATTTTTTATTTTTTTGGCAACCAATATATGATTATGTAATTCTTGGTGAAATGGCAATTTTCCATTATTTAAATTGTATTTTTAAATACATAAATTAATTTAATATTCTTAAAAACCTCTAAAAACATTTAGATTATATCATCTTAACCACCAAAATCTATAATTTCAACTATTTGTTTAAAACACTCACACATTTTTAAACTTTAAACAAAAACTATAAAAACTAGTTAAAAAAGATATAAAAAAATTAAAAACATAAAGCATTATATAAACTATGATAAAGCATTATATAAACTATGATTGAGGAATTTGAAATTAATAAAAATTATTTTTAATTTTTATTGAAAATAGAATATATAACTTTATCACATTATTCCAAATTACCACAAAATATAAATACCCCATCCCTTATCTAAGTATTCTTGAAAATTTTCAAAATCCAATCTTTTATTTAAAAATCCGAACCAAAGTCAAATTCTCAAGCCAAGCAGACCATAACATGTGTGAGTGATTGAAGAGCCACATGTGTGAAAGCAGGCATGAATGGGCAAAATAAGATATAAATAGAAAGTAAAAACATCTCTTCACTCTTTCACGTCGTCCTCCTACTCATCATTATCAGAAGAAGCTGAAGAAAGGAAGGATAGAAGAGGGACTTAAGCCGGAGCTAGGGCTAGATCCGGCCATAGATCCAGTGCTCCGGATCTCGAAGCCCTCAGGGTCGTATTATCAGGGTCAGGTTCAGGGTTATTGTGGTCACTTGCTATTTCTTCGTGCCCTTTGTTAGTGTCCCCTGTTCCTGCTTCACGCAAATCTTCTCTTTCACTACAGTTTTAGGTTTTTCCGATTCGGTAGAACAATTTTGCGGGTGTTTTAGATCGGATCTGGTGGGATCTCGTCCCCAAATCTCGGCTCTTGGCCGCTGCTTTCTTTCGTAAGGGTTTCGTGCGGCGGCGGCGGCCAATCTGCGGCTAGTCTAGTCTGGTCGCGGGTTCGAGTCTCGTCTCGCCTCGAGTTGCTGGCGCCATATGCAGCTTGCTTGGTGAAATCTGCAGATCGGTGTTCTGCAGCTTTGAAATAAAACAGGAATAGTGAGAAAGGGGGAAGGTTTAGGTCTACTCCGGATGCGTGTGGAGTAAAAAGAATAATATGGACGAGGAGACACAGAAGAGAAACACAGACTGCGTTTATTTTTTGGCATCGCCCTTGACTTGCAAAAAGGTATTTTCCACTGCCTAACTGATCATAAGTTGTACTCATTTTCTTTCGTTCCTTTTCCCTTTTAGATTTATTTTTTCCTCTTTCTTTTTTGGTTTATTGAAGGATTTATATTTGGCACAACCAGCGTCGCTGCTATCGTTTTATTTATTTTTGAATTAAACTTAATGAGTTATTATATGTTGTAGTTTCTCGGGCTCGAAAATCAACCCCAAAATTTGAAGTTATGCGATGTGGTGACTTTTATCATATATTTATATAAACATAGGTGCTTAATTGCCCAAATAATGGAATCTCTTAGTTTTTTTTGGGCTTGTTTTGGGTCATGAAAGACTATGTAGGTTTGTGACGAAGAAGATTCTGTCCAGGGGTGAAGTGTTTGTTGTTTATCAAGTGGGTTTTTGTGTGAGGTTTGTCTCTATAGATGGATCCTTTTGGGTGAGGGTCATTTGGAGAGTGGTTTGGGCCATCTGGAATCACACGAGTGGTGTCAGAAGTGTATATTAATGGGCCTTTGTGTGAGGTTTGTTTCTATGGATGGATCCTTTTTGGAAAGGGTCATTTGGAGAGTGCTTTGAGTCATTTGGAATCACACGGGTGGTGTAGGAAGTGGGTAGACTGTGATGACGGTAAATTAGTAATGGTTAGCCAGTGAGGGCCTTCCAAGCCATGATGAAAACAAGAATGCTTAATAAACAGAGTCATATTGGAACCTTGATCTTCACCTCCTTAAAATAAAAAGTTGATATAGAACTCTATGATCTACGGATAGGTCCATGTAGTTATTCTATCGATCTGTTGATGCCCTTTTGCAAAGTCTTGGATCCTGCACCTGGCTATTTAGAATGCACCTTCAAAGACCTTTGTACTACAGGATAATGCTTCTGTCAAATGGACTAGTACTGAGAGGATCCTCATCAGGGAAACATACTAGACTCTGACTGCACACCTTTTGCATGAATTATGACCTCTTCTTGTAACCGTCAGCCAACTTTTGTGATGTATAAAGTGTTGAAAATTGAGGATTTCGGGTTAGACTTTAGTTGGTATTTGGGAGATGTATCTTGTGTTGCCATTTGTGCATATTATGGTTGTAATTGCTTTGTTATGATAATGGAAATTGTTTTTTAACCAGTTGTGGGTTGGCAACAAATTTTGTGGATGACTTGGGTAAGATTCCATCTTCTGGATGATGGAAATTCCAGTGTCCATTTAGTCTAAACTAGACTACAATGATTGTTGGCAATGTTAAAGAAACTGTAGTCTATGTCTAGAGCCAACATAACTCGTAGTCATCAGTTTTACCCATACAGGGTTATGGTTATCGGTACCAGTCTTTTGAGTGGGCAGCCAGTTGTCTTTTTCAAATAGGGATCATGTTATCCTTGTGGAGTTTATTGGTTGTGCTTAGAAAATATAAAGTAGGATTGAGCATTGACTACCTGGTTGGATGGAGTTGTTGATAAGCGCTGACCAATTCCATCTATTGTTTAATCATACAAAAGATAGAGGGTAACCAATTGTGTGGTCTTTGGTGTAATCTGCATTACCTAGGTCCCATAGACTCTTTTCATGCATCTCACGGGTGGAAAAGTGTCTGAAATTTCTTCAGAAGTTGTTTGATGAGATTATTTTTCTTGTTATTGTCTTCGACTTTCAGCTGGTTGGCTTTGTGCTGTTATTTGTGACTATTTGGTTAGTCATTGCTATGTTACAGAGGTGGAAAAAATGAAATGGAATTGTTTGCAACTTTGAAATTAGTGAATTTGCAGGATTTAAACTGGATGCTTCAAATTATTGGCCTTTTAGAAGTGATTTGTTTGCATGATGTTGTAAAATCCCAGTGGTTGAAACTTGAAACTGTTGCATGCTTATACAAACTTTCATTGTTTGGTATCTATGTTCCGATTTTTTAATCGAGGCAGCTGTGTTATGTTACATTTGCTCATAAACATTGTGAAATGCACTTAAGAGATTTTTTGTCTTTCTGCAGGGTAATGAATGTGAATATCGGCACAGTGAAAGTGCCAGGATCAATCCCAGGGATTGCTGGTACTGGCTCGGGGGAAATTGTCTAAATCCTACCTGCTCTTTTAGGCATCCTGTGAGTTTATCTTATTATTAACAATTGTTCAATTAAGTAGCATGAATGGCATATTTTCTAGAAAAGGTGGTTCCTGAAGTTTCCATTGTAATATTGTCCATTTGCAAAAGACAGTTTGGTGAAATCTTTGACAATCCCCAAAAGTGATCATCGTTCCAAGCCTTTGTAGCATGATTGTTCATTGCACCTACTTGGCTCTTTCAATTATTCTCCAACTCATCAGGGATCCCTTCGACCTATCTGTTAATGTGGTAGATGCTTCTTTGTTGCTATCACAATTTATGCACTATGCCTACTTCATCGGATTTGTTTTTCTAGTTACAAAATTGTTTACATCAAAGTCCCACAGGGTCTTTCTTTTTGGACTGTCTTCTTTATTGTTTGCATTTTTTATGGGCATTAGTTTTCTTGCATTTGTCATGTTGTATTTTATGTGATTGTTGATTCTTTTCACATTTTCCATGGAAATTTTCTTGATATTCATACAGGTTGGTCCAAGTCAAGTATATTTTTGTCTTACATCATTAATATATTTTTTGTGTTCACGACTTTATACATTCATTTGTGCATATAGATCCAAGTAGTTTACCCAATTACGGGTGTTTTAATTTCTCTCATGTTAATTCTAATAAATAAACCTAAGGTTGTTGTGTATTTGTGATAGGCTTGTAGGATGCGACCTATTTTTGATGTTGTTTGTGATAGGCTTGTGGGAAGTGTTCTACTGGTGATTTTGAAGACTATGAATATTTCTATATGCAATTTTCTTTTAATCTATGACACTGACTTTCATATTTGTGTTTCCATTTCAGCCACTAGATGGCTTGTCAGGAGCACCATCACCAGCAACAGTGCCACCATCGTCGTCAACATCGTTACCAGCATCTGGCACTGCAAACAAACCAAAAGTTCCCTGCTATTTTTTCCAGCAGGGATTTTGTGTAAAGGGTGATAAGTGCCCTTTTGTGCATGGTCCATTTTCAGGGGCTAATCTAACTTCTCAAAAAGCAACAAAACTAAGTACATCAATTTCAGAGCCTCAGGCAAGTGGGAAACAAGAAATCAATGAAACTGAAAGCAACACAGATGGAAAACATCCATCGACATTAAGCTTTCCCAAGGCAGTGCAATCAATTGATCCTAATGCAGTGCAGTCAATCAACCCCATGACAGCGAAGCCAAATAACTTTAAGGCAGTGCAGTCGAGAAACCCTGTGGTAGCGATGTCAAATAACTTCAAGGCCTTACAGTCAAGCAACCCTGTTGCATTGCAGTCAAATAATTTCCAGGCAGGGCATTTGGGCAACCCTATGACAATGCAGTCAAATAATGTCAAGGAAGCCCAGTTGCAACCAGAAGTTAGACATGTTTCTCAATCAAGATCTCAGCCTACCTATATAAAGGCAAGTCCACATGAAGTCGAACAATTTTTGCCAGAGATTGAATCTACAAGACAAAGGGTACATGATGCTTCAAGAAATAGGTCCCGTATACGCCCGTCTCATCCTCCAGAAGATAGACTACAAAATGGATTAGAATCGGAGGATTTGTTGGGTGGATCATCACCAGGATTTGATGTACTTGTGGATGATGGACCTGACCAGCTAAGCCACCGGGAGGATGCTGATTACTACTCTAAACATGATATGGAATCTGGAAGAGATGCAATCAATGGTCGAGAAAGAAATGTGCATAACAAACGAGAGCTTGCTCGAACCCCCTACTTTGATGCTGAATTTCAGTATGACCATGGAGCTTATGAACCATATAAAAACAGGGGATATGACCGTGTTGGCCGAAAGCAGCCTAATGCTTTTGATGACAGGGTTTCAGAGAGACCAATTGTGCGAGAAAGGAGGTCCTTATCTAGTGAAGATGATCCTGAACGAAACAATATGGAGGATCTCCGCCACCGAATTTCAAAACGTAGGAGGGCTGGTGGGGCTAAAGTAGCAGATAGCCCATCAAAGAGACAGCATGTGGATAGTCGACATGGTGAATTTCACCGTGGCCCCAGGCAACAAGATGATGATCGTAGACAGCAAGATATGTACAGGGATCAGTTGCGGCAAGGTATGAATCACAGTAGTAGGCGATTGCATGGTAGGATTCAAGTAGAGTCTAGTGGCTTTAAAAGAGAGCCATCTGACAATATAGAAGCTGATCATGAAGGCAAGTTAGAGAAGGCTTGGTCCAGAAGCTCACCGGGCAGACGTGGTTCAAATGACCATTTCAGGAGCAAGTATCGTGAAAAGGAGAGGGGCAGAATGCCTACAGATGGTTCTATATCATCAGAATCTAGGGTCCCTAGAGGTCAAGCTTTTAAGAACACTGAAACAAGGACAGAGACCATAAATTTTGCTGGGCCTAAAACTCTTGCACAAATTAAACAAGAAAAGAATCGTGAGAGTAGTGAAGAACCTTCGACTGCACAATCCACAGAGCATGGATCCTCACAGAATCCTTCTATGAAGAGTCAAGACAAACACAGACAAAATCTTCCCTGGGAAGAAAGGAAGGTGAGATTGGGCAAGGTAAGTTATGATTCAAGTGGGGAACACGACTTTCAGGCTCCAAAGCCATTGAGTGATATTCTGAAGATAAAACGGAAAGTGGTTCAAGGAAATGATGACAATGAAGAAAATACACCTACAGAAGGGCAGAGTCAGTCCATTCAGGGATTCAATTTGAGCAGGGGAAATGTTGTCTTGCCATCACCTGAAAAAGATGTTGAAGAGGGAGAACTTCCAGCTGGTGACAGTTATACATCTGAACTGCCCACTTTTACTCCTGGGGTGGATGACACAGAGGCATCCAATGATGTGGATGCTCTTATTGAAGACAAACCATCGGCCTTTTCAAATGGAGCAAAGCCTGTTGTAATGGATGACCAAGAAGATGCAATAATGAATGAAGCTGTTCACAGCAATGAAGATGAAGATGTTGATCATGAAGAGTATGATTTGGAACATGTGGAGCATGAGGAGAATGAAGAATGGGAAAGGAATGGAGACGATCAAGAAGATGAAGACTATCTAGAAGATGATGATGATGATGACTTTGCTAGGAAGCTTGGTGGCATCTTCTCTTGATTAGTGACTTGTACTAGAAGATCTGTTGAAAGCTGTTTGGAAATCTATGCATGTATTGGCAAGCACAATGGTGGTTTTCTGTTGTAGTTTTGCTTGGAATGTCAGTGTAAAATGCCAATTTCATGTGTTGCTTGACATGATGTTCTCGCAGCTATTAAAGATAATTGTTTCTTTTGTCTGTATTGAATCTTGCTAATGATGATACAGATCCTATTTGTTTTACATTATAGAGGAGCCTATGCAGAAGCAAATATCATAACTTAATTTAGAGCATATTATGCTTCTCAGCCGAGGGATCAGTTATGCCTTTGAATCAATTACCTCATTGGCATTTGCAGCTACTGGCATTTGAATGATGTAGACTTGGGTAAATATTCCTAATTATATGAAGACGATACTACTTTGCCGCTGCAACCGTGAACAGTACGTGATTCCTCCTGTAATCTATGGAATTTCAAGGCATTGAGCATAAATAACTGGCAGATGATTCTTTCTTTGTTTTTATATTCTTATTGTAATGTGACCATTTTGTCTTGGAAAGTTTTACAGTTCCTTCTCGTTATTCGAATTTCAATAATATTTGAGTAACATTAAAATATTTTTCTATTCAAGTAACACCATGTGTTAATTATTTCGATGTCTCCACTGCTGAAGATATCTTCTTTTTAAAATTTGTAGTGGATATGAAATGGGTATAGTATTTGAGATATTTATGTTTTTTCATTTTTCTGTAAAAGAAATTGTTGCATTTAAGTTTGTGAAAGTTCAAATTTAGTTTTGTTGAGTGGATTTTCAAAAAATGATGAATGTTCTAAAATTTTTAGCAGTAACATTGTATATGTTTACTTCCCCTATTAAATAAATTACGTGATTGTAGTACGTTGAGGTTGTCTGGCCAGTTGAGTGAAGATGACAAATCTTCAAATAAAATTTAAGCAGCTCTGTGAAGTTCTATGCTGAATGAAATGTTCCAACCAAAAAAGTTAATTATTTTATTGTTTCCCACAAAATAGTTCATTATTTTATTGTACAAATGCCATGATTTCCGTTGAAAAGGGGAACGATCATCCACTGTATAACTGGGAGTCAAAGGCCTTTGTTCAATTCTATTTTCTTATGCAAAGTTTGAAAAACCCTTTTTTCACAGGCAGTAGAGTAGATCTATGGACAAAATTGTAATCGGAGTACGCTTGGTTAGAGCATATACTATGGATCTTGGAAGACGCATCTGGCACTTTTTTGACAGTAGTAGAGAATTTCATTAACTTCTACAAAAATATTTACAAAGACCTTGGCAGAATCTGTTAGCTCGAGACTTTTCAGGACAGTTTTGTTAGAACAATGTTAGATTGAGACTTCGAGGACAGTTTTGATAATTCAAAATGTTCATGTAAACCTGGCACATGGCTTTGAGAAAGAGAAAAAGCTTAACTTGTGATCATGCATATTAGAGAAAACAATTATATATATCTATATGTTATTTTGCCCCTGAGTCTACTCTCCCGCGCAGAATCGGAAATGCACCTCCCCAACCAAACCTGTGCCTGAGTAAGCACAACACCGCCTTCAACTTCCTCAGCAAACACACTAACATTGCCCGAAGAGAGGGCATGCATGCAATATGTAGACAAATTTAGAAGGAACTAGGGAATTAATCCACACGTGATTGACCACCCATCCATTGCACTGTTCAACGATGAGCCCGCGGCCGGTGAAGCCAATTTACGTCTCTTCGTTGATGGTTGGCAGAGCGCTTAGGTATTGTTATAATCTTCGCATGGGGTTTGGGAGAGGAAGGGCATTAGAAGCCTCTCCATTTACTCTAAAGTGAGCCTTCTTCCATTGATGCTCCAGTGCTGCCCTGAAAGTTCTTTTCTATTTTGTGCCTTTAGAATTTGAAAGAAAGGAAGTGATTCAAAATGATGACATAGAGCAATCGCCCTATGAAAAAGGTGAGGAAGTTTTAAATTTTTCAAGAAAGATTGATAGCTTTCTTCCTTTGATGCTCCAGTCTTGCCCTGAAAGTTGACCTTTCTATTTTGTGCCTTTAGAGTTTGAAAGAAGGGAAGTGATTCAAAATGATGACATAGAGCAATCGTCCTATGAAAAAGGCGAGAGCGTTTTAATTTTTTCAAAAAGATTGATAACACAACGATTGGATAACAATGGATGAGTCGCCTATAACCGATTCCTGAAAAAAACAGCAAAGAAAAAAACTGCAAAACACTCCACTTCATTATTTGTTGAGTATCCTTGATTTCTTTCTTTCCTCCCGGATCATATATTCCTCGCTGCAGCTGCTATATTGTTGTATTTTTAACATTAACTTTACATTATATTTCTATATTGTTGTATTTTTAACATAAATTTTACATTTACACATAATTAAAATGAATTTTTCTATTTACTCGCATTGTATTTACATTAACTTTATATTTACGTTTACACATAATTAAGATGATTTTTCTATCTACATCGTAGAGCATCTCACTTTTATGGGTGTCACAATCCAGAATCTTCACTTTTATGGGTGTCACAATCCAGAATCTTCCCATTTGAATTGTATGGTAGTTCATTTTTCTGTGTGGAATAATATATTGAATTTTTATATGTATTTAAAAAGAATAAAAAACTATTTTTCTTAATTAAAAAGGAAGTAAGTTAATAAGTGGACAAATAGTGGGTTCTACTATCCACGCTTTATGTATGGGGTTTGGGGTGGCAGGCAGGGAGGGGTTAATTTTTAATGGGGTTTGGGGTGGTAGGCAGGGAGAGGGTAATTTTTAATCTCGGAAGAATATTGGTAATTTTATACTCATGGAGTCTAGGCATTTTCTCCAATAATCTAGCAGAAGCTTATGGCCTTTTTTAGGATTGAAAAGAGCTAAGTCACTCAATATTCATAACTTGATTGTGATTGGGGACTGTTCTTATCATTGAATATATGCATCAAGGAACTTCCTCATCAGATGTTAGACTTGCCTCTGTGCTAGGAAGAATAAGGCATCTCCTCTCTTCATTTTCCAATCTCAGGGTTTATCATGTTTTGAGAGACAATAATATAGAAGCATATCACTATGCATTCTTAATCAATTTGCAAATTGAAGGGACCTTAACTGTCAACAATGTGGTCACATTGGAAACTATTCCTTAACCATCAAGAATGTGGTAACATTGGAACTTATTCCTTAACCATATTTTCATTACATTTGGCATCCAAATTAATTGGCTTGTGTGTACTTCTACGATCGTGGGCTTGTTCAAATTGATGGGGAGTGCGATGAGACATCCCATTAATTCTCACACGCAATTATCCCCCAATCAACACTTCTTTGAATCATTGTAGAAGGTAATGGTGGATCTATGTGGGTTTATTACAGCCTTAACCATGTACTTCATAGACTATGGGCATGGTGGATTTAGGCTCGGTTTGGTGTTGAAACCTCTTAAACCTCTTTTTTGAACTCAATACTGCTCCATCTCTTCATTGTGCTTCAATTATTCGGTGGAGAGAACGTCGGTCTCACCTAGCTACTCTTTCACCTATTCTCCCAGTCACTCCCCCCGTGTTTAAGGTTTGGCTCTCCCTAAACCTTTTTTTTTGAACTCTCATTACTGCTCCATCTTGTCACTGTGCTTCAATTCTTCGGTGGAGAGAACGTTGGTCTCACCCACTGACTCTTTGTTTAGTGCTTTGTTCTCAATTTTCTCTTGATTTTAGGGCCCGACTTTTCCCAGTTTACATTTCTGGATCTTCCTCGAAGGATTGATTTGTTTGTTCTTGAGTTCGTGTGGTTTTTATGAACTTTGGTTGGGGGGCAAGCTTGTCCATCTCCCCATCTTTCTTCAACGCTAGAACTATGTTTTTTGTGGYYCACGTTCTTTGTTTTTGGTTTCATATTCCAAGGGCAATAAATTATATTGAGCTCAGAGAAACTAGAAAGGGTCTTAAGCAACACGGYGAGTCCTTGGWGAGACATGAAAGTTTAATTGAAGCMATGCAAGGCCAATGGAGGGAACAAGACTCAATTTCAAGTCCATATGTGGAGGTTATAATGGGGATACTACTAACTCAAAAAAACGTATCTAGACCCTTGAAGTCGAGTTGGCTAAGTTACAACAAATAATGGTCTATTTTGTCAAGCAGCAACATAATGGTCATGGTATTCTTGCTCCTTCAGCTATAGAGCATGGAATCACTGGAGGGAAAGTACCAACTCAACAAGCCATTATGAATACGGATCCAACAAAGGAAGCAAGTACCTCAAGATCCATTTTTTTAGTGATTTTCTTTTCAAGTTTTTGTTAGCTATGTTATTTAAAGTAGTTCCACTGTTAGGTATCTATTAGGTATTTGTTAGGATATTTAGACACTCAAGAGTTAGTTAAGATAAACTTGGTCTAATGTGTCGTTAGGTTAAAGTGTGGTTCTTTAGTATGCATTAGTATGTATTTGTAATCCGACAGTAACAACATGTTCTAGACATAGTGATCTGAGGACTCATATTCTCCTCGATTTTAACAAGTGCATTGATTCGTGGCTTAACATTCAATTGATGCATGATCTCTATTTGAAGAGCATGCATGATCATTTGTTGATGATCGATTGTGAGCAACTCTCTTGTAATATTTTTTTTTGCATTAATAAATTGTCTCAAGTGGCCATGTTGGCTGGGGTTGTGGATGTTTTTCCATTGAGGTTTTACCATGTACAAGCATCAGTGTGTTGATCTCTGATTTAGTTGTGTGAGTGGTTATTTAAGGTGTTTGTCCTCTATTGGAATACTCTGTGTTGTCAAACATGATATCAAAATCTGCTTGAAGACTCGTTACCGTTATAGATTGAGATCTTGAAGCAGTGTTGCCGCATATTTGGTTTCTACTATTTTTGTACATTTTTGGGCCAAGAGGATTATTTCATTGCGTCTAGAGCACTTATTTCAATTACAAAAAAATTTCGTTTCACTCGAAAATGTTTTTGTTTTCTCAAGATATGGCCATTTCAGCGAGATCTAGAGGTATAAACCTTGAATATGTCATTTTAATATTTTTTTACAGAGATAGTATTTTGGTTTTCTGTTTTTGTTTCCGGGTTGCTACTCTTTTCAGTTTGCGTATGCTCTTTGCCTTGTGCTCTATGCGATTTCGACAAATAAAAAACAAAGCGGAAAGTGTTTTATTGTTTGCGTATACGCTTTGCCGCGCATTCTGTGTGATCTCGACAAATTAAAAACGTAGAGAAAACTTGCATTTTCGGTATTAACGAACCGAGATCTAACCCCTTATTGTCGAGAAAAGAATTTTTTTGTGTGTCAACGCATAAAAATAAGTTTTTTTAAGTATGGAATTTAAGGCGAAGCTCCAACAACAACAACTCCCATCCTACTTAAGATTAAAACGTGTTTTGCACTAGTTCACTTGGTTGAAAGTTGCTTTATTTAGCAAAAGGTCTTCAATTCAAGTCTCTATTTTGTCATCCATTCATTGTAAAATGCATTTCACTTAAATTATAAAAGTGAATCACTATAAAGTAACTTTAATATTTCATTTTTAGTTACTTTTTCAATGCAACTTTAATAGAGAAAGTAACTTTATTGTAAAAGTGATTCTCACTTATTCTATAAAAGTGGGTCACTTCATAAATAACTTATTTATAAAAGTGAGCTTATAGACAAAGTTAAATAATGAGGAACATCACCACGTGGACGAACTTCTACTTGCCATGTGGCTCTTTGGTTACCGTTTATGCCTTTTTTCCAAAGGGCATAACTTTCACATCCAAAATCTGTTTTCAGTGTCGGTTTTTTTTAGACAACCTATTTTTTGAGATCTTTTCTTAAAGACCATCAGTTTCAGCTTTTAAATCCATATTCTTTGCATATTTTAATATGACTTCTCCCAATGATCTTTTGTTTATCAGTACCAACTACTCATGGAAATCCCATATGGATGATGTATTAAGAAGTAAATGATTGTACTTTGGGAAAACAACAAGAACCCATTGATTCCAAAAAGAAATCCAAATGGGATGATAAAAATTATGAAACTTATCAACTATTTAGAATGCCCATCTCTCATGATTTAAGGTTTCACCTTCAAGGAATTAATGACCTTGATGAAGCTTGAGAAAAACTTCACGCTGTGTTTGGTAAACACAATATTATTCGAGCCCACCAGGTTGAAAATCAATTAATGAATTTATGTCCCAATAATTTTTCTTGCATTGAAGATTATTTATCTAAGTTCAAAACACTTTTTCTTTTATGTATAGACTACAAAATGGATATGGAGGATGATCAATGTATATATGTTATTCTTGCTCAACTTGGTAGTGCATATGCTGTCTTTGTATCTACCTTTTATGCCACCAGAGAAGCTCTAGGGAGTGCTTATAAATAACCATCTCTTGAGTCTTTTTGTGATTCTATGATTCAAGAGCAAGATAAGCTTGTGCAACTTGGATTGAACAACACTGCAGTTACACCCAACAAAGCCTTAGTGGCCCAGCAAAAAGATAAATCGAAGAATCCCAAGAAACAACATTCTTGCCGCAATAACAAGAGTACCAAACCCTCTTAGTCAACTTCTACTCCTAATGGTGACAAATGAGCAAAATCCAAAAGTAAGACTTTGCAATTTTTGTGGGAAAGATGGTCATATGGAGTCTAAATGTTTTAAAAAGATGGAAGTCTTAGAAACAACAATGAAGAAGTACAACATCAATATTGATTCTTCTTCTTCTTCTTTTCATAGACATGCACTTTCTACTTCTGGTTTCTCCTTCAATGCACCTTCTATTTATTTTTCTGATGAGTGGCCTATTGATTATGGAACATATTATCATATGGCTAATGATAAATCCATTTTTTCTGCTCTTAATGAATGTAACACCAAACAAATATTTGTTGGTAATGATAGATCTCTTAGTGTTGTAAGGTTTGAAACAATTTCAGTAGATAATGGTCATTTCAATGATGTATTATGTGTTCCAAGTCTTTCCTGCAACTTTTTATCAGTGTATCAGATCACTCATTCAGGTGAAGGTAAAACCATAGAGTTTTTCACCTCACCAAGTTGTAATCAATGATTGAAAAGATCCTAAGCATGTCCTAACAACTTGAATTGTTGATGATATTATCAGGTTGTACAAGTTTGACAACTTTGGGTCACATCTTTTCCATCAATTTTTGTTGTTCATAACAATGACTTCATCAAACTTTGGAATGAATGGTTTGGTCATCTAAACTATCACTCATTGCAACAACTATGTAACCAACATATGGTGACTGATCTTTCTCTTGTTTCTTGCAGAGATGGTGTTTGTGCCGGTTGTGTTTTTGACAAACATCATCGAGATAATTTTGACAAACGTGCCTCTTTGCATGCCTCAACGCCTTTGTAGCTTGTTCATAGTGATTTGTGTGGTCTGATTTCTTATCCTTCCTTCTCTAGGTGCAATTATTTCTTAAATTTCATTGATTACTTCTCCAGATCCACTCAAGTTTAGTTCTTAGAACTTAATAGCAAAGTTTTTGACTTTTTGGCCTACTAGTCTATTCCTTACAAGAGTTGGTAGAATTAGTACACACATTATTGTATCTTCACAAACAAAATATGCCAAAAGTTTATTAGAAAATTTTAGGTTGGCATATTCTAAAATCTCATATACACCTATGGAGAAAGGGTTGAAATTTTTGCCAAGATTGATTTAAAGGTAGCCAATGAATTAGTCTATTGGAAACTACTTGGTAGCTTGAACTATATTATATCCAATAGATTTGACTTGATCTATGAAGTCAATAGCATTTACTGATTTATGTAAGATCCAAAAATAGAACACATGGCAACAACAAAAATGGGGCTACAATATGTAGAGGGAACAATGGACTATGCCATTATATATGAGAAAAGTAGAGGGCTTAAATTGTGTGGCTATTCATTTTCAGATTGGGTAGGATCTGTGGATGACATGAAGTCTACAACATGTTATGTTTTTAGTCTTGGCATAGGAGTAGTTTCTTGGATCGACAAACAACATGTATTTTCAATTTTCTCTACGAAAGTAGAATACAAAGTAGTAGTAAAACATGCATGCGAAGTAATTTGCTTTAGAATAATTCTACAATTTTCAATTCAATAAATATGAGCCCATGGTATTTTTTGTGATAATCAGGGAGCTGTCAACATGGAAAAGAACCTCATATTCCATGAATATTGAACAAATCATATTGATGTGCCTTGCCATTTCTTTCGACAACTTGTAGAAGATGGAGAAATTGAGCTGAAATATTGTCAAATACTAGACCAAAATGTAGACATTCTTAGAAAGTCTCTTGGCATAGATAAATTTGTAAAATTTAGAGACAGACTTGGTGTAGTTTTAGAATGACCATTAAGGGAGGATGTTAGATTTATTTGGTTCATAATGGTAATTTGAACTATAGACCTAGGAATATTAATAAAGTCATGTTTTGACTTAGTCTAATTTATTCTTTAGTGATGTACTAACAACTTAAAGTACATTTAATTAAGTTTAGGGTTTAGGCATATAGGGTTTATGATGAGCAAGATGCTCATCATTGCCACGTCAACACTGTAAGACAGTTTGGGTCAGAATCAAAGCTTTCTCCTTAAGGTATCAACGAACAATGTCTAAGAAAAGTGTCGATGCCGATTCACTCATTTACTATCGACAAACTGATAGGTCACCATACGTTGGGGATTTTCATCGAACCATCTACATTCTACATCGATGATCCTAGCCACTCTGCACTATGGTATCATTTGAAGCTATTGTCCCCAAATGCCGATCATGCTAGTCTTGAAAATACGAGAAGGCTCGATAGTATGATGAGACACTTTCAACCGAAGTAGGATCGAATTTTGCGATTTGATAGGCCAATTAATGTTTCATGTAACCCACATTACTATCCAACACATCGACCAAATAGTAGAAGTTTGAATTTGCCGATGAACTGCGAAATAACCCGCTCCTATGCCACCAACCTACGTTTCATTTAATCCCAAGCATGGTTTGGATTCCGTGATGGATTGTGCAGAACATATTTTACACCCCTGAATTTAAGAACTAATGCAACAAGGTAAGTATGCTCTCGATTTAAATTTAGAAGGACATATTCAAACATGGTATTCTGTGCACAAATCACTTATTCCCCAGAGCAGACGAAGGAGCGAGGGAGATCAAAGAGTTTATAGCCTGATCTCTAAATCTAAGTATCAATAAAACCAGGTTAATCTTGTGCAAGGAAGAGGAAAATGCCTCCAATAAAGCCAACAACTAGGCGCTCACCAAGAACGCCCAAACTGAAAGAATGAGAGGTTGGCAAAGGGTCCACACCAGGCGCCACAAGGGAACTTGATTTTGTCTCAAAGACGTAATCGGTTATTCGCACATCCACAAAGAATTAGTTTGCCCAACCTCTGGCGCTCGACGACATAGAGGAGAGCACATGGTCTAAAGTGGTGCTCCCACATTGGGGAGACCTGTACAACAAGATCAGTCAGGAGGATTACCCTGAGTTTACACCTCACAACAATCCGGACGTCTGAATATTGGATGATGAAGTGTTCCCAAACATCAGGAGGTCAAATCTACACAGGGTGGCTAGCCAGACCCCAGTTCTTCCCTGCATCGAAACCTTGGGGTGGATAATTGACCATGCGGACACGATGAAGTGCACTATCAACAATGAGGAGAGCGAATGTGTTCGTGTTTTCCTTCCGGTGGAGGTTCAAAAGTATTACAAACTTAGAGACCTGGAGGAAAGGATAAACACAAAATTCATGGTCAAGTTTTACGAGTTTCATGATACCAACCGATCGCTATCCTCGTGGTGGAAAGGGGACAACACATTCACAAACAGGAGAACTGGCTGTCATAACACAGTTAATCTTTGAGACATAAGATTTTATATGGTTAGAGACACTGCACAGGTGAAACATGAAGGGTTGAATTAGCTTGAGTATCGGTTTCACACATGCCTCTTTCGCAAGCACGATCCCAAGGGTTTAATTCCCCATCACGCGACACAGGTATCCTCCTATTGGCCGTATGCTCATGTTAGTTTTGAAGATTAAATATTCACTGAGGGCGCCCAGGATTGGGAGGAAGTACTCCAGAGAAGGGCTAACCAAAATATGACCAAATTCAAAATGATGACCATGGATGAATAGGTTGAGACAATAGAGCAGACAACTCAAGAAGCCCTCAGGGTAAGAGACGAAAACATAGTAGTAGAAGCAGTAGAGGCATGAAGGAGGGGGTTGTTGTTACTCAAAGAAGCCCAAATATATATACAAAGGTTAGAAGAAGATACCCCACTCAACCCTTTGATAGATCCCTTGAGGATTACCCCGACCGACAAAAGAAATCATGGAGAAGAGCTAAATGGCTCAGAGACAATTCCACCAGAGCAAACTGTTGATCAAGAAAAAACGAGCCTTATGTCACCACAGGCAGGATCGTCGGTGAATACTATAGCTCAAAGAAGGATAACGAGAGCATTGAGTGGGACGGGTATGCCTACTGTCCTCATAGACTTAATTACCATATGTGACGATGAGGAAAGTTTATAGGTTTCTCTCATAACTTCGGTACCAATCACAGAAGGGGCATAACCAAGGGAAACATATGCCCCAGCTTCCGACGCTTTGATCCAAAATCCCCAAGAAGGAGACCATGAGGCTAAGAGCACTCTGGACACTGAATTTCTCGACCAATTGGAAATGCAGACTCAGAAGGATAGCTCAAAGAATGAATTGGGTGCTGGTGAACAGGAAGAAGAAACACAACAACCAGAAATGAACATCTCAACGACCGACCCCCCAGCTAATGTCGATCCTTTTCCTATCTCCCCAGATAGGACGAAGACTCCACCAATCGAAAAGGACCAGCAGGAGGCCAAGTCACCAGAGCATATAGAAACATCCCCTGCTAAGGAATTACAAGAATCGGTCATAGAACATTTCTACATGCAAGAATCCTAGGCAACACTTTGACCTGGGGAGATCAACAGATTCCTGAACTAGTAGACAAAATCGTCGATATACAAGCGATCACTTCTGATAGAAAAAGGAAGGCTGTGATGAAAAGAACGACCAATAAAAGGAGGCTCATGCTCGATAGAAAAATTCTCATCACCACAGAGGAGACGCTGCTCGACACATAAAATGCTAAGATGATTGAGCTAATCAGAGCATGGATGGCCATAACCGATGCCACGCTAGACATAGAAAAAGGGATGAAAATGGTGTTAATGCCATGAGGAAAGACTGGACCATCGTACCATCTAGCGGAGTATTACATAATTCAACATAGGCGGTGAAGTATTCGGAGTATTACCATAATTCAACATAGGCAGTAGTATTCATGAAGAGTGAGTTCTAAGAAACATATGCGCACTTCACAAGTGAAAGAAATCTCTTCACCGCTTGCATAGCCGATTTTCAAGAAGATATCCTCATGGGGATGGAAACCTATAAAGACGTGCAAAGATGGTATGAAAAGGTGCATTAGGATTTGGAGCAGATTGACTACATCAATGAAGTACAGATAGGCCGAGACAAATAAGATCATGGCATCCGAGTGCTTATGGATAGCAACATCTCCTGGATCAGGAAGGAAACTGAATACTAGCTAAGTATGGTCCAAGAACTTCAACGGAAGATACATGAAATATGGAGAGAGTGCGAGAAAAGTTGGGAGAAAATCAACTGGGAGATGAAAAGCATTGACCTAACAGAGTTCGGTCCACCAGAGGATTTCGCCGATTTGCATGACATAGTCAAACGACACACAAAGAAAGACTCGACATGGGAAGCATAGATTTTGTAGATTTCAAGCATGACCTCAGGTCAAGTGAAGAAGTTCATGGAACACCCGATCAAATCTCTCGCAGTCCTACAACGCTTAAGTGTCAAAATAATCAAGTACAAGGAACGAGCAGTAGAGATAAAAGAGGTATTCTCCACTCCGATGGATCAACACAGGTTTCCATATGCAAACACATGCAAAGATCTCTTCGTCAAGTGGTCAGAGTACGAGAAGAACAATCCATTCCAGTGGAACCATTAGAGAAGCAAAATAGAATAGATAGATGAAATCTGCCACGTGGCGTTACCAGTTTAATACCATTGTAGTAGCTATTTTTAGACTAGTTAATTTTTGTTAGAAATAAGGGCATCGACCTTGCACCAATGGTCGACGGTTTTGGAGAGAGAGAGTTTTTCTGAAATTTTGTAATAGAACTATTTCTGTGCAAGTTTATTTTAATTAAGAAGTTATGTTTAGAACCAAAGACACTTCTATCATATAAGGCGTGAATGTTTTTAGACCGAGG
The DNA here is from genome assembly GCA_010110895.2 of Picea sitchensis. Classification (NCBI taxonomy): domain Eukaryota; kingdom Viridiplantae; phylum Streptophyta; class Pinopsida; order Pinales; family Pinaceae; genus Picea; species Picea sitchensis. The sequence goes on from SNQJ01S0007683.1 coordinate 180,471, forward strand.
AGGATTATCTCTGTCTTTGGATTCGGTATTTGTTGCTTTGTTGAGTAAGAGTTTTTGTACCTATGTTTAAAGTTATCTTATAATGATGTAACAATTCTTTTATTCTAATTGAGGACTATAAATTGATTGTGTTAACCTGTGATTGATAATAGAGTATTGGAAATCACTTTTCTTGCACTAACTTCTTGTCACATGTATGTCTCTTTTCTGTAACTGTCATCTTAGACAATGTTGAATGTCCACTAATTAAAATGGTATTAATGCTAGTTTGAAGTTGTTTAGATATTCTTTGTCTGCACGCTAGGGTATAAAGGTTATCCTAAACCCAACCTTCCCCCCAAACACACAGTTAGATTCTCTTTGTCATCTAGTTTAGAGTTTTATCTTTCTTTTATTATAATGTTAGAAAAGAATAAAAAAGAGAACTGCCTAACCTGAGGAAAAGGATTAACAGAAAAGACATATATGTCAATAACAATTAAATCCCATCGATAAACCCAGCCATATCACGAATCTGGAGAACCTTACCACTGATCAAACACTTACGAGTCTAATTGGGCCTCTTAGGCGGGTTTGGTTCCTGTTGTTGAGTTAAAGGGATCTCAGACCCCTCAACACAGTTGTATGAGGAATCTGTCATTCTCTTCATTAAGCATTAGTGTAGTTTTTGATTGATTTGATTAACAAGGTTCATTCTTTGAATTCCTTTGTCACGTTCTTCATCATTTCACATTCAATCCCTTCTTTCACGTATGACTCTATTTCCAAGAATATAGACACATGTCTTGCTAAATCCAACCAATACATCATAAAAAACACCTTAATCACCATTGTTATCTTATATGATATTATTCATCTAAGCTTAAGTGAAATATCATGAGTAGCATTAGGGAACCCCCCCTACATCTCTAGTTTTGAAGTGAGAGAGGTTGATGTTGTGGTGACATTGAACAATACCTCTATTATGGCACCAAGTTTTCCCTTATTGGTATTAGGGGATTTCTATTTTAAGTGAGAGTTTAGGGGCTACCAAATATAAATTAAGAAAACAAAAATGCAATTGTTTATTGGAGGAGTAGTAGATTCGGTTTTCTCCTCAAAAAATTGGGTTGGGGTGGGAAGTCTAGATGGTGGTGGGGTATTGGATTGAGGCAAAAGAGTAGTGGAATGGACTAGAGGTGTGTGTCCATAACATGTTTGTCAGGGAGGAGGTGGAGAATCTAGGGAGGTCAAGGATATGTTGTTTGTTTATTCAAATGGGTATGAAACACAAGAGTATGGATATGTGTAGAGGGTGTACCTAAACTTAAAGGTTATTGTTATTGCTTCTACTATTGGGACCCTCCGTGACCACACCTTGACGAGGATGGAGATTGTGAGGGTGTGAATCTCATTGTGTTGATTGAACATTGTATGTCATGTCACTTGTGTTGTGTAAGCATATAAAAATTTGAGGGGTTAAAAAAAATCCTATAGACATGAAAAAAACACAAATGAATTTTTTTCAAATTTTTTAATAAAAAACTGAATGTTCTGTTTGTTACGATTTTTTTTGTTGTTGCAATTTTTGTACCTTCTTGTAAAAAACTATATATAACATATAATTTTTTTATCATTAAAATAAAATTATATTGTTTGTGAATTTATAACTTTTATAGCTAGGTCACTAAAGTAAAATTTTAAAGAAATGATTAAATATTTTTTTTTCTTATTTTTCTTGTTATAAGAAATATATAACACTTATCCAATTCTTGTAAATTATTTGACAAAAGAAAACGTGTTATGAATAAATTTGTTCAATCTTCTAAAAATAGTGATTCTTAATCCTTGTAAAAGAAATTGTTAATCCTTGTAAAAAAAGACCATAGACATTTATTAATCACCTTTTGTGTGATGTATTTTATTTAAAATGATTTTTTTTTTACATCTATTTATTTATTTGATATGAACATTGAAATTCTATTCATAACCGTTCATTGAGATATCCATCCACACTAGTTGTGCTAACACACTTGTGTGATTGTGCCTAAGGTTGTAAGGGTTATCTTTTAGTTAATCTTGACAATTATATGTGTGTACACAACACAAAATTGTCACTTTGATGCTCATATCAGACATCTTTTAGGATGAGCTTCTTTGGCTTGAATGAGTCTTTAGTTAATCTCTAACTTTTTCTTATTCTTTTAGGATGAGCTTCTTTGGCTTGAATGAGTCTTTAGTTAATCTCTAACTTTTTCTTATTCTTTTAAGACGAGTTTCTTTGGCTTGAATGAGTCTTTAGTTAATCTCTAACTTTTTCTTATATGTAAACACTTCATAGATTTAGTTGCCTCGCTTCATATTCATATCTTATGTAAACACTTTATAGATTTAGTTGCCTCGCTTCATAGTCATATCTTATGAATAGTAATTTTTAGATATGAAAATGATATTGATCTTGAGTTATTCATTCCATCTAACAAGTGCACCTAACCCATGTTAGAACTTTATCACTCAAAACTCCCTATTCATTCTTTAAAAGAGTAAGATACAAAATAATTGTATTTGTTCTCATGATTAAGATTCTTTGGCTTTTCCTAAGTACTTTTAAGATTTCAATTATGCATGTTTATAACTCTAATGGCAAGAAAAATATATTTACGTGGCAATTTATGAGATAAAGTCAATATATCTACGTATATTACTTGTGAAGGTGTTGAACAACGTGTTTATGGATAAACATTTTTTCTAGTTATTACTTCCTCGACTACCATGGAAATCACATTGCCCCTTGGTTGGATGATGATGTTTGATTATGTTTGCTTTTCTCACCATATATGTTGAGTGAATTGTCCGAAATCATATATTTGGGACATCTTTTTAAGAAATATTTCCCCTCACTCTCTCACACTTAGTCATTCAAAGTGAGGAAGTGAGTACTTTTTCAACACTCCACAAATTCCTTCTCTCTTTCTTGAATTTTCAAATGGAGGGCGGTAATAGCCATCGACCACAATAATGGCTAATAACTCTACAAGATTTGGTGGGAATGGATTCCATGACCTTCTTGAACATTATGCATTAGAAGAAAGGGTTGAAGCAACTTACATATCTCTTGGGGCTATGTTTGGGACATAAATGAGTGATTTAATAATTTTTTGTTTTACTACATTTATCTAAGTGTGCCCAAGTGTTCCTCTAAGAAGGTTATTTATTAACTATTTCCTTTGCATGGATTCTATGTGCATACATGTTAACCACCAAAATTGTCACTAAAATCAATATATTTATACGAAAATTCAATTCTAATACATCACAATCACCATAATTATTGAAATACTAGAGCACAAAATGTTGTAATCAAAGTTATCTTTGTTCATTCAACCATAAATAAAAAAATTCCAATTAATAAAACCATACATTTATAATGGGAAGAATCTTGAAGAAAAAGGAAAAACCCCAATCTTCAAAATATAATAATAAAGTACTATCTTAGTTTCATTCAATTACAAAAACTCGATAACCCTTGAATTCTCTGACACATTTAATTCAAAAACTTAAAAAAAAATGCATATTAGATATTACACTTATTTGTCTTATGATCTTCTCTATTTATAAATATCAATAACTTTTCGTGGTTGGCACAATGATTAGGAAAGTTCTCACATGTGCTTGTCTTGATAAAAATAAAGGCCTTCTCATCAAAATTTAGGGTTTCTACACCTAATACTATCCAACCTCAAGATGTTGTTGGAATTATTTTCATTGATGTCAAAGTATTAATGATATCATCAATGTCATATTACAACATTAAAATACACATAGCATTTCCAAGATTGATTTATATATATAGGCATACAAGTATATTAAAAAAATGGGTGCATGTGAAAAAGTAAAAACTGAAATGGTGGTTTCAAACCTATGGGTTTGAGGTATTTTCCCATGGTATTTGAGGTATTTGCCTATGGTATTGGGAATCAATTATTTAATTAGGGGACATGTCCCTTCATGAAGGGTTATGAAAAAGTTTAAAAGAGAAAGCATTGAGAGAAAGTAAGGGTGTGAAAAATGGATTAGCAAAGAGTGAATTGCGAAATCAGTTTAAGGTCATCTTGGAATTTTTGTGATAACTTTTTTTCTAGGATGTTTTAGACAAAGAATTATAAAGATAAGTTTTTTGGTTTTATCCCGAAAGGGTTTCCACGTAAATCTTGTGTTCCATGTTATGCAATTAGTAGATCTCATATGTGATTATTTTCCTATGGTTGATGAATGTTTGAAAAAGTAAAAAAAATTCTTATATTGATTCACCCCTCCTTTTAGAATAAGTGTGTGCTCAACAATTGGTATCAGAGCCAGTTCCTTTGGAAACATTCTAATCGCTAGAAGGTAGATCTCGGGAGCACACATGGAAATGGAAATTGATACTTTGGAAAAAGAATATGAAGGAAAGAAATGAGGGATTCAATAGAGGAACAAAATGCCGAAACAAATGCAGAAGTAGATATTGAAGAAGAACTCATTTGTGCCTTAAGAGAAATAAAGAAGCTTAAGAAAAATAGTTTGAAACAAAAGAAATAGTTGCATAAATATGAAGAGGAGAATCGTGATGCAAAAGAAAAAATGTCATAAATCCTTGAAGAAACTGAGAACACTATTATCAACCTACAGATTCAACTATAAGAGGAAAAAAGGACGGAAGAAGTGGTGAGAATCCAATTGAAGGAAAATGAAGGAAATTGCAAGAAACTAGAAGCTAAAATTGTTTCCTTAAGAAAGGAATTGGAGAAGTCAATTTCTCAGTTGAATAGAAGCTTGAAGTTTGAAAAAAGCATTGAAATCTTAGATGATATCATCAAATTCCAAAGATCACCACTCATTAAAACTGGTCTTGGTTATGATAAGAGTCAGATGACCACCAAAGAATATTCAAAAGCTACGGAGTCACCGAAGAAAGTAAATGAAGGTAAAGATAAAAGCTATGCTGATGTACTCAAAAGCTCCATTAGTGACAAAGACAATAGGAGGAGAGAAAATGATGTTCTGCAGAAAATTGACATTCCTCCCAAAGAAAATAAGGATAGATTCAGAAGGTCTTTCTCACCAAGATGGCCTCACACAACTCAGTACCAAAAGTATTTCCTTGGTTATTGTTTTTATTAAAATCACTTTGGTCATAAAGCAATAGATTGTAGAGCATATGCAAGAAACAATCATGTAAAAAACAAAAACAAAAGTACTTATGGGTTCTCAAATAGAAACTATAATTCATTTGCTCCATTATTTGTTTACAATTTTGTATGTTATAAGTGCAACAAATATGGGCACATAGCACGTTTTTGTAGAAGTGGCCTAGTGGAAACTTCTAGACAAAACAGGGAAGAAGATACCCTTTCCAAGAAAAAGAAAGAACCCACAGGAGTTTGGAAAAGGAATCAGGAGCAAGAAAAGCAGAAGAAGGAGAAATCTATGCTTGTGCAAACTGCCCTTCATGATCAAAACAAATGAAATAGATGGTACATTGATAGTGTATGCTCAAGCCACATGACAAGGGATAAGAACAATTTTTGAACTTTGAAGGAAGTAAATGAAGGTAGTGTGATATTTGGAGATAATGCTACCACAAGAATAGCCAGAAAAGTTACTCTTAGTCTTGATAATGGAAAGACTAAAACAAAGAATGTGTTGTATGTTGAAGGTTTGGAACATAATATTCTTAGTGTTAGTTAAATGTGTGATCAAGGACACACTCTCACATTTGATTCTCAAGGCTGTGAGATAAGGAAGAAAGGCTCGAGAATATTAGTGGAAAATGCATATAAAACCTCAAATAATGTATATATCCTCAAGAGATCAAGGGAGAAAAATGATATATGGGAAAAACAAATGAGAGTTGGTTATGGCATAGAGTAATGTGCCATATAAACTTTGATAATCTAGTAAAATTCAACACCAAACAAGCAATGAGATATATTCCAAAGATTACTAAGCCTTCAAGCACTCTTTTCAAGCAATGCCACCATGGGAAACAAACAAGAGAAAACTTCAAATCAAAGGAGTACTCAACAATGAAGCCATTGGAACTTATTCATACAAATCTTTGTGAGAATTACCTCTACAAGAACACAAAGTCTGCAAGGTGAGAATTACTTCATGTTTCTCATTGATGATTATTGTAGAATGACATGGGTTACATTTCTAAAAGAAAATTCTGAAGCATTTGAGAAGTACAAAGCATTCAAAGCATTGGTTGAAAATGAAACCAATTTGAAAATCAAGTGCTTGAGATTAGACATAGGAGGTGAGTTTATCTCAAATGAATTTGAAGAGTTTTATGAGCTTCATGGAATAAAGAGACATTTTTTAGCTGCAAGAATGCTACAACCAAATAGAGTGGCAGAAAGGAAGAATCAAACCATACAAGAGATGGATAGAACAATGTATAATGAAGCCAATCTATCAGATAGGTTTTGGAAAGAAGTAGTCAACACCACATTTTGCATTCTAAATAGAGGGAAAATCAGAGTCAACAATAACAAAACACCATATGAATTATGGAAGGGTATACCAACAACATTTAAATACTTCAAAGTTTTCAGAAGCAAGTGCTACATAAAGAGATATGATGAGGACTTGGGAAAATTTTACTTCATAGCTGATGAAGGTATCTTTCTTGGTTATTAATCAAGAAGAAAGGCTAATCAATGTTACAATAAAGCACTGGGAAAAATCGTAGAGTGTACAAATGTGAAAGTGGATGAAGTAGGGCATCAGAAGGTGAAATCACATGTTCAAACAAAGGAGCCAAGATGAAAAGAAGAAGAAGATGAATAACATTAAGATACAAAGACACCATCTAGATTTGTCTGAAAGAATCATTCAATAAATTTAATTATTGGTGATAAAGATACAAGCATTCAGACTAGTAGAAGACTAGCAAGTGCACCAGAACATGTAAACTTCTCTTTACTATCTAAAATAGAGCCTAATAACTTTATAGAAGCTAGTGAAGGAACACATTGGATTGATGCCATGGAAGAAGAGTTGAATTAAATTAAGAATAATGATACATAGGAACTTGTTCCAAGACCAAAAGATAAAAATGTGATTGGCACCAAGTGGGTTTTAAGGAACAAAAGGAATGAATATGATCAATTAATAATAAATAAATCAAGGTTGGTTTGTAAAGGATATGCTCAAGTTGAAAGTATTGATTTCAAGGAAACCTTTTCCCCGATTGAAAGAATAGAACCTATCAAAATGTTTTTGGCATTTGCAAGTTTCAATAACTTTAAAGTCTACCAAATAGATTCCAAGTCTACCTTTCTGAATGGAAATTTAGAGGAAGAAGTATACATTGAACAACTATAAGGATTCTTATTATTAGAAAATAAGGATCATGTATGCATATTGAAGAAATCACTCTATGGGATAAAACAAGCTCCTAGAGCATGGTATTCAAGACTTGACAAATATCTACAACAACAAGGATTCAATAGAGAAATTGTTGACACTAATCTCTACATTAATATAGTAGGATAAAATCAATTGATTGTTGTGGTTTATGTAGATTACATCATTTTTGGAGGCATTATGAAAAAAATGTGACAAGAGTTTGCAATAGAAATGCAAAAGGAATTTGAGAAGTCTATTCTTGGTAAATTGTCATTCTTTCTTGCTTTACATATTTCTCAATTCGACAAAGGCATATTCATTTCAAAAACCAAGTATATCAAGGAAATGTTGAAGAATTTTAGAATGGAAGATTGTGCACCAGTCAACACACCCATGGTCACATGTTGTAAATTGAGAAAATATGATGAATCTTCAGAAGAAAATCAAGCATTGTACAGGTTAATGGTTGGAAGCCTACTATATTTAATGACATCAAGGACAGACATATGCAAGTAGTAGGATTGGTTGCATGGTTTCACTCTACACCAAAAGAAACTCATGTGCATGCAATGAAAAGAATATTCAGATATGTAAAGGGCACCATGGATTTTGACTTGTGTTACTAAATAGGTGAAGATTCTACTCTAACAACATATACATATGTGGATTGGGAAGACAATGTTGATGATAGGAAAAGTGGAGGAGCATTCTTTCTAGGCAACTCTCTACTGTCCTGGTTGAGCAAGAAACAGTCTTCAGTTTCTCTATCCACAACACATGATGAACATATAATAGAAACGACATGTTGCACATAATTTCTTTGGATGAAGTAGAATTTGAAATATATTAAGCTAGAAATTGGGAGTAATATCCATCTCATCACTAAGTGCTTAAGGAGAAGCACAAGCTCAGGGGGAGAATCTCTTTTCCATTCTTGTAATATTTTAGATTACATGACATTCAAGGAGAGACTACATCATGAAGCACATCAAGAACACACACAACCCAAAAAAGAAGAGATAATTAGGGAAGGATATCCATCCGAGTCTTTATTTTATCTTTATGGGTATTTATACAATAGAGGGATGGTTGGAGTGATTGTACCCACTCCAACTAATCATTAGTTATGTTCCTTTATGCATTTATTACATATATTCTTATACATTCTTATACTTAGGTTAATGTATTGTGACATTTACATGGCCTAGAAGGCCTCCTCAACATCTCCCACACACTCAAATCCTTGATTGTCCCAAGTAAGTGTGCAATAACATCTTGGATCTCTACTCTTGAAAAAGTATCCTTACTATGCATCAACCATGCATACCGGTTTGCATAGGTAAATCAACCGCAACCACTGCCAAATGTATAGAAAGATACACATTACAAGGCTCACTGTGAATGGTTTCTAGTGGATATGAATGACTATATATCACATATCCAAACTCCTTTATCTATGTCCTTTCAACACTCTATGCCAGTTGAAGAGTGCCCATTGTTGTCTTCAATCCAACTGCAAATTCTAATCCTCATAGGAACTTCCAGGGCACACTATATTTCCGCTCCAATTAACTGCCACTCATGGGGGATCTTTTTATGGATTTGACGAGGGGTTGTGGAATCAACCAATCCTAACATTTATCCGCTTTCATTTTCACGACCCAGGGGACTATTCTGTAACTCTTTTACCAAGGGGCTCAATCATTTCAATCATTCTTGTGCCATCATATTGTCTTTTCAACTCTCATGTGTGTGCTTTTCATATGATGTCTCTTTCTTGAACTCGTTCAAGCACTGCAAAATTGTCATGTTTAATGTTCATCATGAATTCTCTCTGTAAGTGCTCTACTCAACCAGTCACTGCAAAATTTCTTGATCAATTCTCAATCAAGTGTTCATTGTCAATGATTTCATTCATGTGTGTTTACTTCTCTGCTGATTCTATCATCCATGGCTATGATTCTTAGGATTTCAACTCTCTAGAAATGGATTGGAGTCTGCAATTGTTATTACATGAAGGATGAATCACTATGACTCAACTAAGACTCTACACATGTGAATTGAATAGGAAACGACTCAATGGACTCTACACATGTGAATTGAATAGGAAACGACTCAGTGGACTCTACTATGACTCTGTACTAAGATAAAAATATTAGTTTGCAAGTACTAGGCTTCTACAACCTTAACTTAATGTTGTCGACTCAGTATCAATTAACATCGGCAAGAAATTGATCTCATCGGCTAGGAACTGACTTACATTACATAGGTGGAGGGGATTTCCTGCCTTAAAGACTCATGTTTAACCCCCTACTTTTGATTTTGACTCAAGTTTTAAGTATCCTTCATGCAGTGCATTATACACTCCATATTTCCTTTTACATTGCTTCGGGATATATATGGCTCATGACTTTTATACAATTTTATATATTTTTCATTTTCTTGTAATGACTTAGTGACTCATACCTTTAAACTTGGTCAAATCTTTGTTAATTTAGAGTAATTGATGCAATATTGGCATCGACTTGGTCTTAGTTAGTAGACACACTACTCCACTATTTTCTACTAGCATTCTTCTTATTCATCAATGCAATGGTGTTTAAATGGCTCTTAGACAAACTTCAAGCACTCATTCCGAAGCCATGTAAGTTCAAACAAGTCGACTGGTAGTTGGTCAGTTCCCAAGCAGTCAGTTCAAGTCGATCCTTTGAATCCACTTAACCATCTCTTGAATGACTTGACTTCCATTTATTATCTATCACAAGTGTTCTTTCTGCCATCCAAAATTTGTTTTCTCAAAAGGAATATGCAACTTCTGCCATCCAAAAGTATCACACCAGTTCCCAATAACCACCGGCACTAAAATATAGCTCGAAAAATCCTGACGTCCAGGAGTTTGGTATGAACATGGATTAGTATCCACAGTCATAAGGAATAAGTCGTAATGGTACAATTAAACACTGGGAGAGTGACAGTGAAAAACAAACTCCAACTGGGCATCATTTAAGCTAGTGAAAGAATCTGAGACAGGGCTTGATAACCAGGAGAACAGTGGAAAAGCCGAGATTAAGGATGGTGCTGGTATATGATCGAAAAAGTAATTCGTCTCTTCAATACTACTGCAATTCTTCGATATTGTCAGGCTTGAAAAGAATTTCGCCAGGATAATATAGTCTATGAGTAAGGTATAATGTGAATTCTACACACAACGCCTTGAAATCTTCAGGATATTGAGTATTGAAATTTCTTACAACAAGGATCCTAAGAATAAAAGGCTCATCTGAACCTGCGATTTGGCCATAGCTATATGCCTGAAAAGTACACATTAAAATTATTAGTTCAAAAAGAGAAGGACAGATGTATACAGGGTTTGCGTCGAGTCTTCCTTCGAGTAAAAAGGTTCCAAAATAATTGATATCTTACATGTAGAAATAAAAGCGCACATCAGAGCGTGCGGAAAGGAACTAACAATGTCATTTATTCTCATTAAAATGGAACATTTAAACCTACAGGTCATACAGTAAACCATTCAATCGAATATATCTACAATTTCATTATGTTCGTAAACCATCTGTATAGCTTGCATGACTTTATAACATAAGAAATCTATTGTAACGGTTATGGTATCAATTGATGCCCAACATTTGAAAGTATAGTATCATATCTTTAAATTTCTCGAATGGTAACATAACTGGTAACAAGATTACTCAATAGTTCCACCATCGTTTTCATAATTATTTACAATAATTCAACTACTAATTACAATATTACAATATGAGAATTTTATTAGAACGATTACAATACAATAATCAATACTGTAACTAGAAAAGAACTGAAGATTGGTGTTGAACTCGAATTTGAAAACTTGTGCTAATCCTTTCCTTTGCTTGCTAATCCAAGAAATTCACCAGTACCTCTCTGTCAATGCTAGGGGTACTCTTATTCCCCCTTATCCCCTCAAGCCACACAATGCTAGGGGTACTCTTATTCCCCCTTATCCCCTCAAGCCACACAGATAACCAGAAAAAAGTAGTACAAACTTTCCCTCACAAGGAGAGGCTTCCACCTCTTGCACAAGTTTGTAGCCTAGCTCTCCACAAGTAAAAGTAAACTAGTTAGTAAAAATATTTCAGTAGAATAACATTCATCCAACAATAGGGTAAGTTATCTCTTCCTCTCCATTTAATTTATAGGAAAAACAGAAATGACACTTGTCCTCTCATGCACAAATAATCATTTTTTAATAATTTAATTAAGAATTATTCACCCACTACACATGTCACACTCTCCCCAAGTTGCACATGTTAATTCTCTTTTTATTTTAATTAAATAGATATTTTCCCTCAAACTCCCCAATTTGTTCCTATTTTTCTTCTTAGTTCTCCAATCCCTCATTTATTTTGTGTCCCCTAACTAAATTTCAGTTTGATTTGGATTATGAATCTACTTTTAGTTAAGATTAGTGGTTGATTGACTCAAGATGCTACTCTATGTGGACCACTTATTCTCTCATGTTTTTATTTTCTTTTTATTTAAAAATCCCTTTTATTACTTTCATGCACACATGTGCATCTACCCGACTTTATTTTTATTTCTTCTTTTACTTAACTTACTAGTCTAATTCCCTTCATTCCCTTTTTATGTTTTAATTTATTCAAACCTCTTAGACTTAGACTCTTTGTTAGTTTCCTTTTTGTAATTTAATAATCAGTTTTGTGCTCTTTCTAACAATGTCTAAGTATTTTATTTTAATTTTCTAGGCCTTCTAGATTTTTGTTGACTCACATTTTTCTTACACGATGTGCCCTTCAAGACGCACTTCTGTGCTCCAAGGGTGCCACTCTCCTTTGACTAGTTTGGAAGTTTGTCAGACATTCAGAGTCAACACTTCGCTAGTCGACCTTGTGAGAGACTAAGGGATTTTCTATGGATTAAGGATTTCTCCTTATTGCATGCCCCTTATAATTCTTTATGAGAGATTGTCTCAGTCTTCCCTCATGACATCGTGGATCTCTTGGAACGAGGTGATTGTTAACCTTTTGTTCAGGTCACAATGAGAGTGCTACAGGGATGTTTCCACATCTCTACCTCATCTGTCTGGTTTCTGTGTATGACCCATTTACTCCTTATGTGAGTCGAATTAACAAGCATCACCAAGGCTGCATCCACTGACAAAAACAATGTCAAAAATCTATATACATAATATCCATAATGAATCATCATATAACACATGCATGTAATCAAATTATCAAACTAAATACAAGTCCACTCCCTGACTCAATCTGGAGTCCAAGGAAGTCCTTTGATGCCATCAACATCCTCAACTTGTCATGTTTCTTGCACACTGAGGAAAACTTATCATAATACATGTCAACATATATATCTAAAAATAACATATAAATATCAATGACATTGTAACGTACCCAGCCACCCACAGGCTTGGCACACTACTTCAAGCTCGCTTATGAACTAATTTCAAATTCTAATAAATTTTTAATTAATAAAGATGCATGAAATATTCACATGTAGAGATCAAGATTCATGCTACAACATAAAAGAAATGAACCATATGTCATTTACAACGATAACCAACAAGCATGCATATTATAGATGCAAATTTCATACATAAATAAATACACAACAGAAATAAATATACAAGTAAATGAAACCATGATAAATATAACTTATCTTTAATGAAATGAATCACCAATTGGATGCAGACCAAGGATGTTCCACCCAACCGTAGAAACTATTGTTCCAGGTCTCAATAACAATGTCATCCTCAAGCCAGGGCTATGAGTCCACCACGACGGTTATAGGGTGTCACTCAACTTCCAAACCTAGTCATCACTCAAGCTCTCACAGGGTTCTCAACACACACAACAATACAAAATACACCAACTCTCTTCTATACATCCTGCACAACCCAAGAGAATGGACCCCCTTCTTTGCTAGGAAGTCCCTCAGGCTATCCACCTTATTCCAAGGCTCTAGTGCATCTAGTCAAGAATACACATGCTGAGACTCTCAGGATTTGCAGATGTGAGAAAAAATTAACACATGCCAAAGCATCTCAAACATGCATACATTAATTCATGGTTGGATTACGCCAGCAACCATTACAACCAACAAAACCATGGCTTCTCTCCACAATTCATTTTTCTTTCCCAAGCCAAGATCAAAATGATTGAGGAATGAAGAGTGGGTGAAATAATGGATGGCGATATCAGAATGAAGAGTCTGAACGATGAAAAATGAAAGAGTGAGTGAGTGAACAAACCCCTAAACAGGCCAAAGATGGGTTTATATGTTTCTTGGAATTAGAGAATCACATGGCCTCCCCCAAAGAAGCTCATGTACCTGATATTCTCCATTAAAAAAAAATGGGTAAATAAAATATAAAATAAATACTTATCCCCTCAAGCCCCCTCTCTTGTGGAACCATAGCCCCTATAACTCTTGTCCGTGTTCTTCTAGCATCCAATGATGTATTTATTATTAATAATGATCAAAACATTATATTTCCTAGGCACATTGGCCTCTTTTAATTGTTTGGGCACTATGACCTTTCATAAACTCACAAAATACATTATTTAATATGGGGCTCAAAACCAAGGTATTACATCCCCCCTTATTTTGGCACTTTCCTCAATGCATATAGAAAACATAAATCAAAATTTCAAAATTTATTCAAAACTTTGCAAGTACTTTGCATGCATAGCATATTCATGCTCCCAAGTAGCATCTTTAGGACCGTAGCAGGTCCACTGGACTTTTACCAGCTCTATAACTCAATTCCGGAGCATTTTGACTTTTCTTTCCAATATTCACATTGGCTGAACCTGAAAGTATTCCTCTGTCTCTACCCGAATCAGATGCCAATAAATAACATGGTTAGGATCATGTACATATTTATTTAGCAAAGAAACATGAAATACATTATGCACATTCATGGAAGGAGGCAATGCAAGCATATATGCAACTGACCCTATTCTTTCCAATATCTCAAATGGACCACATAATCTGGATGCTATCTTTGTACAACTACCCAACTTCAAAGAGCTCTTCGTGGGCTTCACTTTTAAAATAATATGCTCCCCCACTTTAAATTATCTAGCTGTCATGTTCTTTCTGCATAAATTTTCTGTCTATCTTGAGTTGCCTTTAAATTCTGCTTAATTCTAACTATCTGGTCTTCCATATCCTTGAGAAATTATGGCCCAAGTACCACTCTATCTGCTGGGTTGTCTCAACTCACTGGAGTATTTCATTTCTTACCATACAAGGCTTCAAATGAGATCATTTTCAATGAAGCTTGTTACCCATTATTATACGCAAACCCAACCAAGCACAAGTAATATCCCCACTTGGATGGCTTATCCATCACATACATTCTCAACACGCTTCAATTACTTGGTTGACTCTTTCTATCTGACCATCTGACCGTAGATGGTATGTTGTGCTAAAGTTTAGATTTGTATCAAATCCTTTAAACAATCCCCTCCAAAAATTTGAAGTAAACTTTGTATCTCTGTCTGAAACAATTGCCTTAGGTATCCCATGCAACTTAGAAATCTCCCTCATGTAAATTTATGCAATATTATCTGTTGTATGAGTCATTTTTACATGAACAAAATGAGAAGCCTTTTTCAATTTATCAACCACTACCATGATAGAATCATGTTGTTTTGTTGTCATGGAAAAATTAGTTATAAAATCGATAGTTACCACTTCCCATTTATTTTTTGGAATTGTTAATGGTTGTAGAAAACTTGCTGGGTGCCTATGCTCAGCCTTCACTCTTTGACATTCCATACATCTGGCAGTGTAATCAACAACATATTTTTTCATTCCTGACCAAAATAATTGGCTTCTTACTACTGCAATTTTTTTTTTCTGGTAACCGGGATGTCCGACATATGGAACATTATGCATTTCTTTCAATACCAAATTCTTAAGTTCTCCGAAACTAGGAACATAATTCTATTTTTATGCATAAGTAATCCATCTTCCTTCATCTCATATTCTTTAAATTTCCATTGTACATTTTCTTGTTGTAATCTTTCTTTTACCTATAGGTAATGTTTTTTTTGTAAGTAAGAGATTTTATATATAAAGAGCCTTCAAAATCCAGACCAGAGTTACAGAATCTTGAAAACAATCGTGCTGTAGTTACCGAACTGCCCCAAGAATGGGGAAACCAGTTCAGCCAACCGGCTAAGTCTTAGCAATATACCATCTAACAGTCTTAGAGAAACATAGCTAATCTGACTAGGCTACAACTAAGAAAATAAACTAGTGAAAAGAACAGATCCCCAGAGGGGTCAGACACTTGGAAAATAACCTGGCCAGGTGGCTTGGTAGGCTGTGTCCCAAGGTTCCTCTTCGACGGATGTCCCTTTACCTTCCATTTGCATGTCAGCATCCAGGTTGCCCCCTTCCAGGTTGGCAACTGGTAGAGTGACTTTGGATGGATTGTGCGCGTGGATGCCCATAGCTTCCGCAACCTCCGTGTCTCCATGCGTGGCTTGCACCAAGTCGCCACCTTCTGGCTGTTGCACCTGTTCATTCTTGTTGATGGCCTCTACATGGGGTAACTCTGTTGCTACCACTGTTTCTGGAGTGGAGTCGAAAGCCCCCTGGAAGGTGGAAAGGATTTGAAGGAGAGCCGAGGTTTTCCCATCCAAAAGATGCAGTCGGAAGTGAAGGTCCTCCAATCCTTGCTGGAGCTCAAAAACTAGCCCATAGAGGATGGACAGGCTGTCCTGCAGCTACGAGTCGGGGATGGAGTCGGTGGAAGAGTGCGGCCTGTGCTGGGCATTCCAAAGAAAGGGTGGCGCCTCCAAGGGTACAACAGAAGGCCTGCTGGCGAGGGAATTTGCAGGAGCTGTAGGAAATCATGAGAGAGATCCCAACGAACTGTCGGTGATGACCAGACCTTCAAACTGGGTGGCAGGTGGGGTGGAGGAGGTGAGAGGTTCCAACTCGGGTTGCGAGGGCTACGAGGAGTGTGTAGAGGGTGAGCCAGGGGGAGAAACAGAAACTCGAGGCCGAGGAGGATGCCATGGAGATCCTCTCCTTGGCCTCCCTCTTTTCCGCGACATTCTGAGCTCACAGGGAAGGAAAAACTGAGAGGAGAGTCCCGGATGGACGTGGAGAGCCTGGAGAAGTCCGAGGGAAATGAGGACCATGAAGAAAGGAGAAAATAGTAAGCCAGGTCTGGGAAGCTGAGGGATAAGAGTGTCGGGACGCATGCAGGGGTTAATGTTGCCTGCAAACAGAGAAGCCATGGAGGAGACAACAATGGGAGTAGGGTGCACTAGCGTTAATGGTGCATCGAACATCGTAGAGGTGAATAAATGCATGGATTAGGCGGTGGGTCTTGGAACGAGCTCGACACATGGTCCCCTGCCGCGCTGACCTGTACTTGCCTCCTCATCCTGCCATGTGGCCCACACTAACACCCCATCCGGGGGACCTATAGGTAATGTTGATATGTAACAAAAACATCTAAATTTTCTCCCTTTAAATATGATTGATACATACTAATGGTTGTAGAATGCATGATATGTACTCTTCTACTAAGTGCATCAACAAATTTATTTTCTTTTCCTTTGATATGCTTGATGTCAAAATCGTATTCACTTAAAAATTTGAGCCATCTCGTTTGCATGACATTCAAAGTTGGTTGTTCAAAAAGATATTTCAGACCACTATGGTATGTTCTTAATTCAAATCTCTTCCCCATGAGATAATTCCTCCACATATTCAATGCATGAACAATGATTGCAAGTTCCAAGTCATGTGTAGCATAGTTCCTCTCATGTTCCTTAATCTTTATGGACTCATAACCAACGACATATCCATTTTGAGTGAGGACTCCACCAATTCCTTCCTTGCATGCATTTGTACATACCACAAAAGTTTCAATTGGGTCAACAATCTTTAAAACATATTCACTATTAAGTAATTCTTTCAACAAATTAAAGTTCTCTTCACACTCAACTATCCATTCAAATTTAATTCCATTCTTTTTTAAAGAAGTGATGGGATGAGAAATATTAGAGAACCCTGCTATAAATCTTCTATAGTAACCAACTAATCCCATAAAAGATCTAACTTCTGAAACATTCTTGGGTGTTGGCCATCCTCTAATGGCTTCAATCTTCTCTAGATCCATTGCTATACCTTGTTCTGAAATAATGTGTCCCAAGTAATGGATTTGTTCTTGGTAAAAAGAAAACTTATTAAGCTTGGAATACAACTGATGTCCCCTCAACACTTTCAATACCAGTCTTAGGTGATTTTCATGCTCTTCCTATGACTTAGAATATATAAGTATGTCGTCCAGTAATAATATGAAAAACTTATCCAAATAATTCCTTAATATGCCATTCATTAAGCACATAAAGACAAAGACAACTAGTGCATTGGACAGTCCAAATGGAACCACTACAAATTCATAATGCCCATACCTGGTTCTAAAGGATGTCTTATGGATGCATTCTTCCTTGATTATTACCTGATGGTATCCTGATCTCAAGTCTATCTTTGAAAATATATTTTCCCCTCTTAGCTGATCAAAGAGGTCATCAATTCTAGGTAGAGGATATTTATTCTTCACAATGTATTTATTTAGTTGTCGAAAGTCAAAACACAACCTCAATGTTCCATCCTTCTTTTTGACAAAGAGTACCAGTGCTCCCCAAGGTGATGTTGAAGTATTGTAACTGCAAAGAGTATTCTTCTTATTATTATTGATATATTATTCATAGGACCAATCCCCATTGTGGATTGATCATGTCGGTTATTGTAATAGGACCAAATCCCCTTTTGCGGATTGGTCAACAAACAATTATAATAGGCAGAATAAGAAGTCGGCCCCA